>CAKNYM010053022.1:832772-852977 GCA_932195095.1 Andricus curvator
CCCCCCCCCCTTTTTGACTAATTTTTTATAAAATTTGAGTCAGTCCCAGGGTGGCCTAAATTACTGACGCAACAGTACAAGAAGCACATTTGTGTTATGAAGCTAGCATTCAAGTGTAATTTTCACGCTGCTTTATAATAACGATGCGGTGTTGGATCCTCGCCTACTCACAAATGAGCATCATTACGCAAAGCAATAAAGACCTGAATTATGCTCAATGCAATCCCATGCTGCGATAGTTCTGGACGATTGGTGTTGGTCAGATTTTAAACGACCTTATGATACCGTTTTTAAGATTCTAAAAATAACACTCGTGGTTATCGATAACTCTTTACGTAAAATTTTATCATTTACAGATACGACTATGTGATAAAATATGTCCTGATTCCTAGAATAACGTGTCTGATGAAGTTTTTACGGATTTCAACAATACTGCGTTTGCTCATGATGACGCAGCCAATGAAACAGTTTCCTTAAAGAGGAAAAAACTAGCATAATTGACGACTAAATTATAATATCCGTTAAAAGTATTTTAATTTTTTCCCCCGTCTTCCAAATCCATGTATTGGCGAATCATCAAAAATTCGTAGAGTTCACAATTCATTAATTCGATAGCACACTCGTAATAGATTAAGAAGTAGTTTTTCAAAGTAATTATAAATTTTAACTATTTCAAATAAGTATGTTAGGGTGATTCACTTTATAAGGAAAAAACAATTTTCAAATCTGAACACGCAAACTAGCCTAAGTTGTACCTTTTTAGTCAACAAATTTTTCCAAAATAAAAATTCAAAATCTGATATGAATTAGAGGTCTCCTATTTGAGTTATGTATTTTTTTGTGGTTTTTGTTCTCTTAATATCTTTAAGATGCATGCATCAAATTTTTACCCACACAAAATTATCCCCTTTTACATTACCATCATTGTACATCATTTGCTCAAAATTTTTAAACTCACTTAAAAATGAATTATAAAAAAATGTAAAACAAGAAAAAATTATTATTTTCCTTAAAAATATGTTGAAAAATGTTCAGTAAACTATTTGCAATGGTGGTAATATAAAAGGGGATAATTTTATTTGTATAAAAAGTTAATATATGCATTTTCAAGATATTGAGAACATAAATCATATCCGATTTTGAATTTTTTTATTGTATATATATATATATATATATATATATATATATATATATATACCATTAAGCCATTTCCCTTTCAGGGTAGGCGTAACACTACCCGATTCGGGCAGTGTTTCTAGGTTGATAGCTTGTAGTAAAATAACTACAAGTGTGGGCTCACCACACCCACGATGTGCCAACAGCACTCGGTTTTCTCGAATGGTCAACCCATCCAAGTACTAACCGCGCCCAACGCTGCTTAACTTCAGTGATCTGACGAGAACTGGTTTTTTCAGCGTGGTATGGCTGTTGTAATAATAAAAAATAATTATTCCATAATTATGATGAATCAATATAGTCCAGTGTATTTAAATATAAACTCAATGGGTTCATTTAGGCGTGTTATCCGGTAAAAAAACTGAAAGGAAATTCTGGCTAGTTTATGAAAATTTAATGCAAAGTCTACGTAAAATGTCAACGACATGAGTGGAAAAGCGTTCATTATATACAATAAAGTTCACTCAAATTAGGTATTCAAACAGTTAAAATACAGGAGTACAGCCCAAAATAATTGGATCATAAAATACACGTGAGGTGCATATTATTTTAATGAATATGTATTAAGCTTAAATTAGTTGTATAAAAATTTTGGGTTTTTTGATTTAGAATTGATATGAATTAATAATTTTTACCATCTACTACAGCTCAATTTATCGTACAGAAAAAAAATAAAACAATTTAAAATATTGAGTTTGAAGATATTAGGAAAATTTTTAATGATTTTACAGGCTCTATTCATAACTTTTTGACCAAATGTTTGAAAAATGACAAACGGATTCTATTCATAACCCCTTCATGAAATTAATTTTTGAATGTTTCTGAACATTACTGATAAAAGAAAACATTTTATTTGTAATTGTTTTTCAATATTGGGAAATAAATACTTCCTTAACATTTTGCTAACACACTATAATCTGTAAACTTTTTCGTACTTTCAAACTCGCTTTCAAAGAGGATAAAGAAATAAAAATAAATTAATTTTAAGACAATTTTTTTTATTTTGGCAAAATTAACAAAGAATTAAGAAAACTGTGAATTATTTCGAAAGATATTTCGATGATTCAAACGTTTTTAAAAGGTTCTGAAAATTTTAAACAAACAGTTAATTTTTCAAGATTTTGAAATAAAATTTTGATGCTTTTGAGGGTTTTGAAAGGTTTTAAGAGAATCAAAAACAATTTCTTAAGATTCATAGAAAAAATTGCAAATATTTTTTTATTTTGAAAAAAAGCAAATATTTTTTAAGATTTTAAAACATTTGAAATGATTTCCTCAAATTTCGGAAAAGAGTGTAGACGCTTTTTAAGAATTTTTAGAGGTTTCAAGAAAATAGAAAAATTTCTTAAAATTTCTGAGAACATTTTTAATGATTTTTTATTTTACAAAATTTCTTTCAAGAGAATATTTAAAAAGATTTCGAGAAATTCAAAAATATTTCCAAAATTTTTAAAAATATTTGAAAGTTTTTGAAAAATTTCAAAAATAATTAAAAATTTGAAAATATTTCAAAGAACATGAAACAAAACGTCGCTTTTTGAAGATTTCGTAATAAGATTATGATGTTTTTAAAGATTGTGAAGGGTTTCAAGATTGAAAAAATGAATTTTACGAGAATACTCTAAAAAAATTTTAAACATTACAAAAGACTTCCAAAATTAGCAAAGACGAATCTGGAAGATTTTCTGCAAATTTTAGGAATGAGTCGAGTCAGTTTAAAAGATATTTAGGAATTTTTTAATGGATTAGAAATATTTTAAAACTTTGAAAGATTCTAGAAAATTTATAAGATATTTGGAAATTTTTTCCAAGCATTAAAAAGTCCTGAATATATTTTAAACTGACTAAAATTTTTCCTAAATTTTGTTAATATTGTGAAATAGAAAAGTTCTTTGAAGTTTTACAGATATTTTTTTGACATGTCTGAAATCTTCACAAATATTTTTGAATTTTCTCGAGAAACTTAGGAAAATTATATTTCTACAACCTTAAAGCAAACAAACAAAGAAACTGTTGAAAATACAACAATTATGTTGAGACTTCGTCTTCTTGGTTTGAAAATTCATCTCTTCTGGTAGAAACTTAATCTTTTTTTTCAATTAAAATTGCAACTGTCTGCTTTAAAATTAAAATCTTTTTTAGTTGAGGATTTAAAATTAAAATATTTTTCAGTTTTATTATCAACTATTATATTTTCTATTATTTTTTGTTGGAAATTCAACTTATGGGTTAAAAGTTAAACTACTTTATTAAAAATGCACTTGTTTAGTTTAAAATTTATCTCTTTGGTTGCCAATGTAACTATTTTTTTGAAAATTAATATTTTTTGGCAGAAAATTAATTTTTTTGGTTAAAAATTGATCTTTTTGGTTGAGGATACAACTATTCTGTTGAAAATTAGTTTTTTTTTGTATGAGTTAAACTGTTCCCAATTTGAAAGTGAAATCTTTTTGGATTGAAATATCAACTATTACATTTTTCGTTGAAATTCATTTTTTTTGCTGAAAATCCAACTATTTGGTGAAAAATTGAACTACTTTGCTAAATAGTCATTTTTTGGTTGATGATTCCTAATTTTAGTTGAAAATTAACTTTATGGTTTTATTTTTACTTTCTGATTTGACAAATCTGAAATTTAAAAAAATCTTTTTGAATTTTTTTCAAGAGAATTTGGAAAATTATATTTATATAACCTTAAAACGAATAAACAAATAAACCTAAAAAAATAGTTTGATTAAAAATTATATTTTCTCTCAAAGCGAAAAACTACATGTTTTGCTAGTCAAAAAAAAATTCTTCCAACGTTTTTCTTGCTGACGTTTCGAATATCAGGTTTTTATTTTGCATTCATGAGTAAATTGTTGAGCCAAGATTGGAAAAAGATGGGAAAGAAATGTAGTTATTTTTGAAATTGACATATTTATCTCTCGGAATGCAAGCTGTGTCTCAAATATTACTAGAATATTTTAACAAAATGTGTGCAACGGGAAGAATTCAAATTAAATTCCAATGTTCAGGCGCGAAAAATGCTGGTGAAATTGGAAGTTTGCCAGGTAAGGTGCAGAGATATATTCCATTTCATGTTGGCTGTAGTACCAATATCACGTAAAGTTGATAACTTTATTAAAAACTTTGTCAGCAGATGACGGATAAATATTACGGTTTAAGGAAATATAATCTTTATTTACTCTAGGAAATTTAATCTCATATAATTTGTTTGTAAAAGAATAGAATTTTAATTGTAATTTTTTTACTCAATAAGTCAATAATCATTGAGTTTAAATATAAAATCAATTATATCAATTCTCTAATTAATTAATTAAATTTGGGTTTATTCAATTTATTTTGTAACTATAGTGAATATCAATTATTTAGCTTTATTTATAAACTAGCAAAAGGAGCGCGCTTATTAACTGTTTCTTATTCTGATTGGAGAATTAGCAACTTAATATATATGCTTTAATTTTAATTTTAATCGACTCTTAGTAATCTGTAACTTTGATTAAAATATAAGATTTTATCCCAGCAGGAATTAGAAGCAAAGAAAAAAAATCTATAAGTTCACTGGGGATTTCATATCGTAAGATGTCCTTGAATTTTGAATGTTTATAGCTTGCATTCACAAAATATTTAACATCTTTTCAAAATATGTCTATTTTGAAGATTTTCGATTGAATATATGAAGATCCGTCAATTTTTAATTTTTATAATTTAAAATAATGTAATTCTCAATGATTTTTTTAATAGTCCAATTATGAAGATTTACAATAGAACTCTCTTCCAATTTAATGATGTATAAAAACTTATTCGTAAATGTTGACAATCTTGAAGATTGAAATGAAGAAATTCCGAATAAAAATCATCAAAATTACGGAATTTTTAATTGTTAAAATAAAAAACAGTTTATTTTCAAAATTAAAAACTCTTCAATTTTAAAGATGTATAAATAAAAATCCTTAAATTTGAATGATTTTCAAAGCAAAATTCAAGTTTTAAATTCTAAATCTTTCAAATTGAAGAAATTTCGAATATAAATAATCAAAATTTTAGCATTTTTAATTATAAAACTCAAAACTTGTGCAATTTTTAATTAAAAATTGTCAAAATTAAAAACTCTTTAATTTTAAAGATTCAAGATTCAAAATTTTTGCAATTTTTAAGTGTTACAATTGAAAATCCTTGAATTTTCAAGACATATAAATACAAATTCTTAAATTTTTATGATTTTGAAGATTAAAAAACAAGTTTTCAATTCTAAATCTTCCAAGTTGAAAAAATTTCGAATGTAAAGCATCGAAATTCCAGAATTTTAAATTGCAAAACTTAAAACTTGCATCATTTTTAATTGGTAATTTCCAAAATTAAAAACTCTTTTATGTTAAGGATTGACATTTTAAAGTTCTACAATTTTGAAGAATTACAATTGAAAACTCTTCAATTTTCAAAATATATAAATAAAAATACTTAAATTTTCATTGTTTTGAAGATTAAAAGACAAGTTTGCAATTCTAAATCTTCCAAATTAAATAAATCTCGAATGTGAAACAACAAAATTACAGAATTTTGAATTTTAAAACTCAAAATTGTCATTTTTTAAATAAATTTTCAAAAGTAAAAATCCTTTTACTTTAATGATGCAAGAAAAAGGTTCTCAATTTTTGATGATTTGAAAGATCAAAGTCAAGCTTTCAATTCTTAACCTTTCAAATTGAAGAAATTTCGAATATAAAGCATACAAATGACAAAATTTTTTATTGTAAAACTTAAAAGTTGCAGAATTTTTAGTTGGTTATTTCGAAAAATAAAAACTCTCGAATTATAAAAATTTGTAATTGAAAGTTCTACCATTTTCAAGAGTTACAATTAAAAACAATTAAAGATGTATAAACAAAAATTCCTTAATTTTGATGATTTTGAAGATCAAAAGTCGAGTTTTCAATTCTAAATCTTTCAAACTGAAGAAATATTAAACGTAAATCATCAATTTACTAAATTTTTAAATTCTAAAACTTAAAAGTAGCACAATTTGTTATTATAAATTTTGCAAATTAAAAACTCATTAATTCTAAAGATTTACAGTTCAAAGTTCTACAATTTTGAAAAATTAAAATTGAAAACTCTTCAATTTTCTAGATTTAAAAATAAAAGTTCTTGAATTTTGATAGTTTTGAAGATCAAAAGACAAGTTTTCAATTCTAAATCTTTCAAATTGAAGAAATGTCGAATGTGAAGCATCAAAATTACAGAATTTTTAATTCTAAAACTTAAAAGTTGCATAATTTGTTATTGTAAATTTTCAATATTAAAAACTCATTACTTTTAAATATTGACAATTCAAAGTTTTTGCAAAACTGAACAGTGGCAACTGAAAATTTTTCAATTTTGAAAATATAAAATTGCAAATTATTCAATTTTCAAGATTTATATTTTAAAGTTATAATATACGTTTTAAATATGTACAATTGAATATTTGTCAATATTTAGTGTGTATGATAGAAAATTATGTAATTTTGAATGCTTTTTTTGAAATAGTCGAATTTTGAATATTAAAAAATAATTTAATTCTGAAAATTTGAAATAGAAACTTATTGAATTTGATAGATTTGCAATTGAAAATTCTTCAATTGAGAACAGTAAAATTGACAGCGTTGATTTTGTTGGTGAAAATTCTTATAATTTCTTTCTTGCGTGATTGAATTTGTTGATTATTATTATTATTATTATTATTATTATTATTAAATGAAAGAAGATTTGATGAATTAATAGTTTCAATGAAGAATGTATTGAATAAAATTATAGTAATAAGACAAGGATATTTATAATTTTATATACTCGAGAATTCTGATCTTCTTTTCAGCGGGTGTATAACCGAGAGCGCTTCTCGCATTACATCTCGCCTTTTTCCGGTCGCAAACCCTTATTACTATAATCCGACGCCATCCGTTCTTGCTTTGCTAAGGCGACCTTTTCGACCAAGACATTCTTTTTTTTTTCATTTCGCGACTCCTGAATCTCGAGGATTACGAAGGCCACCCAGTCTCAGCTTTTAAGAAAAGTTGCTAAAGTTACAATAAAAATTTTATTACACTCTAAATGATAATAAATTATCAGAGAGAGTTTCTTTTACTTCAGATATAAACTTTTCTCCTAAAATGCTGTAATTTAGAATTTCTATAGAAAAAAGGCTTTTCGAATCATTCTTTATAATTATTTAACTCAAATATTTTATATAAGTAACTTATTTAGAAAAATAAACTGGGGTGGCCAAAACTTTATTTTCAAAATTCCCTGACTTTTCCCCGACTTGTCCCTGACCAATTTTTTATTTTCCCTGATCATTAATATTCAAATACGAGAATATTAATCTTGTAAAATTTTTAACATAGAATCTTTTATAATCAGAATAAAACAATTTTAAATTTAAAATTCAAATTTATTGATTTATTTCAAACAAGAAAAATGAATTTTCAATTCAAAAAGACAAATTTTCAACAAAACAGCTGAATTTTCGAATAAAATAAGATGATTTTTTAACCAAATAGAATAATTTTAAAACCAGAATTAAATTTTCAACATAATAGTTTAATTTTCAATCTAAGAAGATGAATTTTCAACCAAAAGGTCGAATTTTCAAACAAAAAAGATAAAACTTCAACCAAAAAAACAGTTTTTGATCCAAAAATACAAATTTCCAACTAAAAAGACAAATTTTCAACAAATTATGATTTTTCAGTGAAGAAAGAAAAAAATTTATCCAAATAGTTGAAATTTCAAGCCAAAAAACGAATTTGCTGTAAAAAAATACGAATTTTCAACTTAAAAAGATTCACTTTCAACAAAAAATGGAAAAATTACATTATCAGTAAAAGAAATTAATTTTAAACCAAAAAATACACGAATTTTTAAAAAAATAGTCAAATTTTTAAAGGAGATAAACCTTCAACCAAAAAATTAAATTTTTAACAAAGTGCTTCAACTTTTAGCCAAGTTGTATTTTCAATAAGAAAAATCAATTTTTTCCCCGACAATATGAATCTTCAACAAAAAGTTAATTTTCGACCAAACAGTTGCACTTTTAAAAAAATAAGAGAAAACTTCAACCTAGAAGATTAGTTTTCTACCAAAAAAGACAAATTTTCAACTAACAAAGATCCACTTTCAACGAAAAATGGAAAAGTTGCATTTTCAGTTAAAAAAATTCATTTTCAACCGAAAAAATTAGTTTCTAACAAATTAGATAAACTTTCAACGAAAGAGATGATTTTTTAACTAAAATTATCAATTTTCAAATAAAATAGTTTAATTTTCAGTAGAAAAAATGTTCAACAAATAAAATTGAACTTTCAACCGAAAGATGAAGTTTCAACTAAATAAATGATAAATCTTCACCAAAAAAATGTTTTTTAATAAAGCGGTTCAACTTTCAACCAAGTAATTGGATTTTCAACCAAAAAATATAAATTCTCAACAAATAATGTAATAGTAGATATTTCAACCAGAAAAGAATTTAATTTAAAATAAAATACAACAGTTGAACTCAACCAAAAAATACGAATTTTCAAACAAAATGGGTGAATCATCAACCAAATAATATAATTTTCAACCAAATAGTTGAATTTTTAATCAAAAAGATTAAATTTCTACCAAAACAGATGAATTTTTAAATCGAAAAGAAGAATTACAAAAAATATTCGATTTTTCAACCAAAGAAATTTTCAGTTGAAAATTTTAATTTTATACCAAAAAAATTGAATTTTCAACCAAAAAGGATGATTTTTTAACGAAATTGTTGAATCTGCAACCAAATAATAAAATATTTAACTAAAAATATAATAGTCAGGAGGAAGCAATTAAAAAAAAGAAATAGAAATGCAAGGCAAATAAATCACTAAGAAAAATACTTTATCATGGTTACCGCAAACTTTATTTTCAAAATTCCCTTAACTTTTCCTCGTCGAATTTTTATTTTTCCTGATCATTAATATTCAAAGACATGCAATTCTTCAAATTTTTAATATATGTAAAATCTTTTATAAAGCGGATAAAATCATTTGAAAATTAAAAAAAAAATTAAATATCTTTCACAGATATTTCAAGTTACTTATGTATCTAGAAATGCCCTCAATATTGCAAGACTTTTTCTTCTTCTAAATCCCTAACTTTTCCCTGAATTTCCTTGACAAATAAAATTCTCTAACTTTACCCCAATTTCCAGGTTTTCCCTCTCACTACGGCCACCCTGATGGAAGAAATACGGAAGTTAATTTTTTACTTACGTTGACCCCATTTGCCAGTTTTCGGATGGATGTAATTAGGATAAAGACCCTTTGGTTTTTCCATGTTCTTCAACGTCCTTCGAACATTTTCGACTTTATTTTTAAATACCGGATTTCCAGTGATCTCACTCAGATACGCAAATTCGAGATGCATCGTTCCGATTTCTGATAAAATACTGCAACCGCTACTGGCCCATCCGTAGTTTTTGCTAGCCTGTAACAGAAAAGTTTAGTCTTATTAAATATGGTCATAATAATTTGGAAAAACTTCCTTTTTAGTTAAAAATATTGCACTTTCAAATGATTCAACACATTTAATTTTAAGAGCTTAGAATTACACTACCGACATATAGTATCGGACAACTAACCGAGTGCCCTATTAAAAATTAGGCTTAACTTTTAAAGGTGATAGCGCAGTCCAGAATATAGATAAAAATATTTTCTGTTGACCGGTGGAAAGCTTATTAAATTTTGCGTTAAATGAGCCTAGGATAAAGTAATTTGACTTTATGGATTTGGAATTATCGCGTGAGAAAGACAAAGATCAAATTCCGATTTTTAAGGAATTTTGTATTTCAACTTCAAATCGTGACAGGGGCTAGAAAAATGAATTTATTGATTTGATATTTTACAAAAGTGATCTTTAGGATTTTCCTTTTCATTTCAGCTATTATAGGCTTCACAAGTTCATAAATTAATAATTTTTTTTGTGCGAGCAAGTATCATTTTAAAATACAATACCGACTGGTAGTATCGGACCTCTAACCGGGTTACCTATTACAAATTAGACTTTACTTTGAAAGGTGATAGCGCCGCCGAGAATATAGATAAAAATATTTTCTAAAGCCCGTTGTAAAGCTTATTAAATTCTGCGTTAAATGAGCCTTATTCGAAGTAATTTGGCATTATGGGTATTGAATTATCGCGTAAGAAAGACGAAAATAAAATTTGCTTCAAATGAAACACTTATCAGGAGCTAGGACAATGAATTTATTATTTTGATATTTTACAAAATTGATCTTTAGGATTTTATATTTCATTTGAGCCATTAAAGATTGAAAAATCCTCACGGGTTCATGAAATAATCATTTGTTTATGCAAAAGTGCTAAATTTGATACTGATAGTATCGGACCACTAACCGGATGCTCTATTAAAAATTAGACTTGCTTGCACACAAAAAATCTATTATTTGATGAAACCCTGAAGATTTTTCAATGTTTAATGGTTGAAATGAAATACAGAATCCTGAGGATCACTTTGGTAAAATATCAAATCAATAAATTTATTTTTCTAGCTCATGCCAAGAGTTCAAGTTAAAGTACAAAATTCCTTAAAAATCGGAATTCAATACTCAAAAGGCCAAATTACTTCAACTAAGTCTCATTTATTAAAAACTTTAATAAACTTTCCAATGGTTTTCTGAAAATATTTTTATCCATATGGTGGACGATGCTATCACCCTTCAAATTCAAGACTAATTTTAATAGGTCAGCCGGTTAGTGGTCCGATACTATCTGTCGGTAGTATATTTTAAATTTAGCATGCTCGCACAAAAAAACTATTATTTCATGAACGCATGAAGATTTTCTAATGTTTAATGGCTCAAATCAAATGAAAGATCCTAAAGATCACTTTTGTAAAATATCAAATCAATAAATTCATTTTTTTAGCTTCTACCCTGAGTTGAAATTAAAATACAAAAGTCCATAAAAACTGGAATTTAATTGTTGTCTTTCTCACGCGATAATTCAATATCCAAAAGGCCAAATTACTGCAAATAAGGCTCATTTAACGCAGAATTTAATAAACTTTCCAACGGTTCTTTTGAAAATATTTTATGTATATTTTGGACGGCACTACCGTTCGAATGCAAAGCTAATTTTTAATAGGTCACCCGGTTAGTGGTCCAATACTATCCGTCGCACAGTGGGCTGAATCGGGAATTTCCTATTCGAAATCTTAACCGATTTTTAAATTTTTTGTTTAGAAAAGATCAGCAATAGTTCCATAAGAGCGCCTATATATTAGATTATCTAATTTCCGTAATTTTCTATTTTTTATATAAATAAAGAAAGAGCGAAAATGAGACATTTTTTAATTATTATTTTTTATCTCTGAATAAATAACTTAACTAATCCCATTCTCTATGAAAATGAATTTCGAAGTATCTAAAGAATATAAATAATTAGCAGGATATCAAATTTAATTGTTATACACAAATTATATTAACAAAATGTCAACATCGTGGAAATTTTGCTTGCAAAGTATATTTGTGAGTTGAAATTTCCTTATTAGAAATTAATTGTTTATTTTATCAACAAATTTTATTAACAAATGCATAGTTTGGTCACTTATAGACAGAAAGTAATCGTTTTTCTCTCTACTCGTCTTCAAATTACATGAGTAGTGAATTTCAGTGACGAAGAATTGTCAATCGATATTTTTTTTTCATTTTATAAACAAATGCATAGTTTGAATTATTATTAGAGGTGATTCTTAGTGATGCAGACTTGTCATTCGATGTTATTTGCTTATTTTTTAAAGAAAATTTTATAAACAAATGCATAATTTGGCAATTTATGAGCAGAAAGTAATTGTTTTTCACTCTTAACGCCTTCAAATTATGTAAGTGGTGGTGTTTAGTTATGAATAATTTTCATTCGATACTATTTGTTTATTTTATAAACAAATGCATAGTTTGTCTATTTATAGACAGAAAGTAATTGTTTTTCTTTGTGATTGTCTTCAAATTGTATAAGTGATGATGTTTAGTGGTGAAGACTTTTTGTTCGATATTATTTGTTTATTTTATAAACAAATGCATAGTTCAGCCATTTGTAGACAGAAAGTCATATTTTTTATTAATGTCTTCAAATGATATATATCAGTGATATCGTTTGAAGGCAATAATAAGAAAAGATTACTTTCTGTCTACAAATGGCTAAACTATGCATTTATTTATAAAATAAACAAATAATATCGAATGACAAATCCTCATCATTAAACATCACTACTAATATAATTTTAAAGCGATAAGAAAGAAAAACGTTTACTTTATGTCGATAAATGGCCAAACTTTGCATTCATTTATAAAATAAACAAATAATATCGAATGATAATTCTTCGTCACTGAACATCCCTACTTATGTAATTTTAAAACGATTAGAGAGAAAAACAATTACTCTCTGCCCATAAATTGCCAAACTATGCATTTGTTTATCAAATTTGTTTATAGAATGAACAAATAATATTGGAAGACAAGTCTGCATCACTAAGAATTGCCACTAATATAATTTAAAGACGATCAGAAATAAAAACGGTTACTTTCTATCTATAAATGACCAAAATATGCATTTTTTAATAAAATTTGTTGATATAATAAACAAATAATATCAAATGACCAATCTTTATGACTAAATATTTTTACTAATATGATTTAAAGGTACTAAGAAAGAAAAACGATAACTATCTGCCAATAAATGCATATACCATACATTTTTTTATAAAATAAACAAAGTATAACAGAAAACCAATCTTCATAATCAAATATGATTCTGTCGATAAAATCAAGCAATTTCAACTCACAAATATAATTTGCAAGCAAAATTTCCATACTCTTTAGATACTTCGACATTCATTTTCATCGAAAATGGGATTAATTGAGTTATTTATTTAAAGATAAAAAATAATAATTAAAAAATGTCTCATTTTCGCTCTTTGTTTATTTATATAAAAAATAGAAAATGATAAAAATTAAAAAAAACTAATCCATACACGCTCTTATGAAACTATTGCTGATCACTTCCAAACCAAAAATTTGAAAATTGGTTAAGAATTGTAGGCTATAGGTGATTTGAAATTTGTTGAGTTTTGAATAGTTGAAGATTAAAATCGTGTGGAATAATTTTTTTTTGCAATCATTCCTTCAGTTCTATAGTCAGCAGAGTGGAAAATTATAAGGCTTCAAGAGGACATCAATGAAACATCCGGCAATTTTACTTTTGCAGAATCACTAATATCTCATTATCTTTTATCGACGATTCAGTAAATGGCTATAAATATGTTTGGATATTACCGGACACAATAAATAAATTATTAATTTATTAATTCCATAAATTCATTTGCTAATTTACGATAATATGCAATATCTGTTATAACATTAAATTAAAATCATTATATAGGTCACGCAGCTTATCGACAATATTTGAGGTAAGCGACCGAGTTGTCACAGGTGTAGCCTTCTAATTAAAGCACCTCTCACAGCGACCATTCATAATACGATTATAATAAAGCTTTTTAACGGGTTTAAAAGCTCAGTGCTACATCAAGAGCTCGAAAGTTAGATACGCAGGTGCGAAACGTGGGGTGTGTTTTAACTATTCTCTATCTACGTAGTAGACCAGTCTGTCAAGAAAATTAATTGACATTTAGTCCAAAAGTTTTCAAATTTTGAGGACTGATAAAATAGGTTTCAAAAATAATAAATCCCATTTCGCAATCCACTTCGAGGTCCGGAACGTATTCAAAATCATAAAATCTTTATATTTTGCACAACTATTCCAACAAAATTTTTTTACTTTTTTCTATATGAATGCCATGAAAAAATTTATATTGATTAAATATCTGTCACAGAAATAGCAAAAATTTAAACATTTGTTTGAAAATCTTTAAAAAAAAATCTCTGACAATTCCAGGTTTTTTCCAGGTATCTAAAGATTTTTCCAGAATGTGTATACAATCTTGCGAGTTTATTATAAATAACTAATATGTTCAATTTAGAAAGCTTTGATAAATTGTATTACAAGATATTCTTAAATATATCATCACCGTCGAATAATCAAATAAATAATACAAAAAAAACATCATTAATCATTACTTGAATTTTTTCCTAAAGTCTGTGAACGAAAACAGGGAAATATATTCTTTTAAATAAAATTAATAAGAATATTATATTAAATTTGATTTAAAACGGTTCTAATTCTTTAAATGTCAAGTAAAAATATTACATTTCCAAGAATATAGATGCATGTTTAACCTAATATTTTAATTTTCAACCAAAAAGATGAGTTTTCTACCAAAAAAGTAGAATATTTGTGAAAATAAATCAATTTTCCTCTAAAGAGATCAATTTTCAACCAAAAATAAAAGAGTTAGGTTTTCAGTTACAAAGATTAATTTTCTACTAAAAATAAAAACGAATTTTCAACAAAATAATTAAATTTTCAACCAAAGTGATGAATTTTCAACTAAAATGACGAATCTTCAACTGGAATAGTTGAATTTAAACGAAAAAGATGATTTTTCAAGCAAGAATATTAATTTTCTACCAAAAAATACGATTTTTTAACTAAATATATGCATTTTCAACTAAAAATTGACTAGTTAAATTTTCAGTTAAAAATTAATTTTTAACCAAAAAGAAAATTGCTAAGAAATAGTTGAATTTTGAACCAAAGGGGTTAATTCTCATCGAAAAATTCCATAGTTGATACATCAAACAAAAAAGATTTTAGTTTAAATAAAAAACAGTTTAATTCAACCAAAAAATACGAATTTTCAAAAAAATAGTTTAACCCTCAACAAAAACAGATTAATTTTTAACCAAACAGTTGCACTTTTAACCAAAAAGGATTAAATTTCTACCAAAAGAGATGAATTTTCAATCAAAAACATGAATTTTCAACCAAAAATTTAATAGTTAAATTTTGAGTAAAAAAATTTATTTTCAATCGCAGTGGTGCAATTTAACTAAAAAAGATCAATTTTCAACCAAAAAAAGAATAATAAACTTTCAGTTGAAAAAATTAATATTCAACCAAATAGATGAATTTTCAAGTAAAATGATATAATATTTAACTATATTAGTTAAATTTTCAGTTTAAAAACGAATTTTTAACAAATTATCTAAATTTTTAACCAAAGAGATGAATTTTCAATTAAAATGATGAATCTTTAGATAAAAAAATGAATTAAAAAAAGTGTTTGACTTTCAGCCAAGCATTTGATATTCCAACCAAAAAATGATTTTAATTTTGAATCAAAAATAGTTGCATTCAACTGGAAAATACGAATTTTCATCTAGAGTTGAATTTTCAATTAAGAAAGATTTTTAAATAAAGAGAAAGAAGAAATGCAACCAAACTGTTGAATTTCAAAGCAAAAAGATTAATTTTCAACAGAAAAAGATTAATTTTCTACCAAAAGAACGAATTTTCAATCAAATATATTAATTTTCAACCTAAAACAGAACAGTTCTTTAAAAAAAATTAATTCTCAACCAAAACAAAACTAATTTTCAACTAAATAGTTAAATTCAGTAATATAAAGCTACTTTCACAAATGCAAAAACATTGTTATTTAGTTTGATATTACAATTTAAAAATTATTTAAGCTCTCGAAAAAATTCCCTGAATTAAAAAAAAACTCCATGACATTTCCAGGTTTTCCAGGTGAATATACACCCTGAATCCCATAGATAATACAGAACCTTGTAAAAGTAACAATAATTGCGATGTCATTGTTTTTAGAATTAAAAAAACAATTGAAAAAGTTTTGCAATTGCATATGGGGATAAACAATCAAATCGCAATTTTACAGGAGAGTGAAAAAGCACTCTGTAAAATCGAAATAACAATTTAAAAAAAATGTTTTGCTGAATTGAGGCCAAACTAGTTTGATTAAAAAAAGTTATCTAGTTTAGAAATAATCAAGACTGAAATTTAGGCCATGTACCACTAACCAGATTCCTATCTAACCGACATTTTTTCAGAATAACTGAAGTCAACATGAAATGAGATAACAAGATGAATATTTGAGAAATAAAATAAATGGAAATAAGGAATGTTTGTGTCGTTCTAAATTTTATGTAATTTCTTAAATTTTCAATTCGAATTCTCATTTCGAGTGGACGTTTTTGCGAACAAACGGTAAAGTCGAATTCGGATAAGATACGAATTTTCAACTAAGAAATATTTTTCAGTCAAGAAAGAAAAAAAAATCCAACCAAACTGTGAAATTTTCAACCAAGAATATTAATTTTCTACCAAAAGGACGAATTTTCAACTCGATATCGCGTTTCGTGTGAACGTAAATTGGTTTTGAAAAAAATGTGAAAAAAATTTTGAGATTACGCTCACATGGTCTTAAAAGAACGGTTATCAGAATTTCAAACAATTCTTAATTAAATAAGCCTATTTTATACCATTTATACTTAAAACCTTAAAACCTGAAAACATTTGAAATTGAACTTAAACTAAGATTACTCTAGATTAGGCAATATAAATTTCAACACTTGGAATTTCAAACAAAATCTAAATAATATTTACAGTTTTGATGACTGCTCATCTTTCCGAAATTTGTTATATAATTATTTTTTTAAATCGAAATAAAACGACAATTTTAGGCATTAAATTTAAGCGTAGTCTATTTTAAAGATCTGCGTCAGTAATAAAAAAAGTGAAGATATAATTTTATTACTTTGTTTGCAGATTTTTACAACCTTCATAACGAAGTAGAGACGAAAGTAGAAAAACGTGTTTCATAATTTCCTTCAGTCTCTACTCTCTAATTATTTATAACTATAAAGGTGATAAAATACCCATATTCAACTTCTTAAAAGTATTATCAAATTCTGAACTTTCAAGTATAATAAAATTCCCGATGTTGTTTTGATAACCTTCTGTCGAATTTAGCAGCGTGAACTAGTTATAAAAATTATTTTATTACTATTCCTGCATTTTACGATCTATATTAAACTTAACGAATCGTGAAACATCATGTCGAATTGAAAAATGAGTGGTACTTTATTTTTATTATAATCGCATGAAATATAAAATGTTATGCAATTCAAACACTTAAATACATTTTTAATTATAAAAAGTAAGATTGATTTTTTTAAATAAAAAGCCAAATTTTTTTATATTTTTGTTACAAATATTGCAGAAACAAAATTCTACAAAAAAAAAGTTTTATTTAAAAAAAGACTGTCTTTTCTTAAACCAAAACCAATTAAAATAACTGAAAAATTTAAAATAAAAAAATCCAGGTTCTATGCATTATTTTAAATAAAATTATATGAAAAAAATATACTTAAAAATAAAAAAATCGCTTCATTTAAAAACTGAAAAGGCTAAAAAAATATATCAAAGAAATAACTGAAAAATTAAACAAATTCCCGGTTTTTGCGTACCTCACAATTATATAAAGAAAAATATATAATTAAAAAATTGAAGAAATATAAAAGTACCCACAAAAAACTAAAAATATATTTTCTTTAAACTAAAAAAGTTCAAAAAAGAAATAATTAAGAAATTACAAATTAAAAAATGGGGAAAAATCCCGGTTTTCGTTTTTTTTTATAATTATATAAATAGGAATGTATTTTTAATCATTGAAAAAAGAAGCAAACTGAAAAATTAAAAAATAACTATAAAAAACTAGAAATCTGAAGTAACAAATAACTAAAAAATTGAACAATTTGAAAAAACTCTCGCTTTTCATGTTATTCACAAGAATATGAATAAATATTTGTGTAAAACCTCTTAAATAAAAAACTAAAAAAATAACTGAATAGATTTTTTTAAATTGAAAAACCTAATAAATTTTGATGCGGAAAACTACCAATTATTGGCGATGCCTGTGCAGAAGCCAAAGCGAAATTATTGAGAAAAAAAACTTTAAAAATATTGCAAAAATAAACAAAATAATAAATCAGCGAGTAATTTTTTTTTCGAATAACTTCAGAACCGGAAGTTTTTTTCATATTTTCAAATTTTGTTAGTCATTTATTTTTTCTTACAAATGATTTGAAATATCACAAAAAAGCAAGAAATATTTTTTGTAGAACATAGGACAAATTCAACGAAAAATTGACCAAAAATATAAGCGTGAGTTTTTTTGTGAAAATCAATGTTTTATATTTTCAAAAAAATCGTCGCCACTTTGTTAATTTTGAACCATTATCAAATTTTCCATCAGTAAGGAAAATGTTTTTTTCTCAAATCGGAAAATTACGCCTCGCCTAATTTTGTCTAAAAACAACATACTTTGTTGCTGAGAGATTCTGCCTAATTTGAAATACATTCTATCAATTCAATTTTTAAAAATTAAGGATTAAAAATTCAACGTTAAACAATTCTAAATTAAAACTTTCAATAATACATACATACATTCACCAAATTTATATAAATTAAAAATGTAAGCCTAAAAAATTAGACAATTCACTGTCATTATAAATAAAAAATATATGAGAATAACAGAGTAGAAAAATCAAAAACTGAAATGAAAAACGCAAAAGGATTCTAAAAAAATTGTTGTGAAATTAAAAATTTGGTCTTGTCAATATTATTAGATTAGATTACAAAATTTAACTAGCTGTGAATTCGATCTCGAGTGTTTCCACTTTGTTTGTATTTATAATTATATGGTGCTTATTTAATGAGCACTTTGCTTCCCGTTAGCAAATGTATTTGCTTCCTCATAGAGGAAGCATTAGTTATTTTTTTCAATAATAGACAAACCAAAGTCTTCATTTTGATCAATTTAAAAATAGAAATTTACAAAAAATACAAAATTACAAAATAATACAAACAATTTTTTAAATACAAAGACAAATCAGACAAATCAAATTTTGTATTCGAAATGATAATTTGCGAGCTGGAAAAGGGTAGGAAAACGTTCTGTCGCACCCGATCCCTTTCCTAACTTTATGATTTCTTTACAAAAATTGTCAGAATTACTCTATTTAATAGTTTATGATCAAAAAGTATTTCCTATTCATGCTGTTTGAAACAGATGACTCAAATATTATATAAATGAGCCATAACTTCCTTAATCTTCAATAAAGTGTATTAATATTATAGATCAATCGATTTTCCTCGAATCGAGGAATCTTTTCCGTTCTTGCATCAATTTTGAATTATGTTAGTGAAAAAAGTTTTACTATAAAAAATCGTGTTTTCAAATATTATGCATTACCATAGCTTCCTTACTCTTCAATAAGATGTATAAATGCTATGGGTCAATCGATTCGTCTTGAATAAACACAACTGTTCTATTCTCGCATCAACTTTAAATTATGAGAATGAGAAAATTTTTACTATAAAAAACGATTTTAAAAGTATATATAAATTACAATAACTTGGCTACTCTTTAATAAAATGTATTAATATTATAGGTCAATTGATTCGTCTCGAATCAAAACATCTTTTCTGTTCTTGCATCAACTTTGAATTATGATAATGAAAAAAGTTTTACTATAAAAACCCGATTTTCCAAATATATAAATTACCATAACTTCCCTACTCTTTAATAAAATGTATTAATATTATAGGTCAATCGATGCATTTCGAACCAAGAAATCTTTTATATTCTTGCATCAACTTTGAATTATGTTGAAGAAAAAAGTTTTACTGTAAAAAACAATATTTTCAAATATTATGCATTACCATAGCTTCCTTACTCTTGAATAAAATTTATTAATATTATAGGGTCAATCGATTCTACTCGAATCAAAACATCTTTTCTGTTCTTGCATCAACTTTGAATTATGATAATGAAAAAAGTTTTACTATAAAAAACCGATTTTCAAAATATATAAATTACCATAACTTCCCTACTCTTCACAAAAATGTATTAATATTATAGGTCAATCGATTCGTCTCAAACCAAGGAATCTTTTATATTCTTGCATCAACTTTGAATTATGTTGAAGAAAAAAGTTTTACTATAAAAAACCGTATTTTCAAATATTAT
>CAKNYM010053022.1:852987-870354 GCA_932195095.1 Andricus curvator
TGCATCAACTTTGAATTATGTTAACGAAAAAAGTTTTACTATAAAAAACGATTTTAAAAATATATAAATTACCATAACTTCCCTACTCTTTAAGAAAATGTATTAATATTGTTGGTCAATCGATTCGTCTCGAACCAAGGAATCTTTTATATTCTTGCATCAACTTTGGAATTATGCTAATGAAAAAAGTTTTATTATAAAAAACCGATTTAAAAAAAAATTATTGAGTACTAAAAAAAATGGAATAAATATTTTTAGAAATCCTTGTGTCAGTTTCAAGATATTAGTGAGGAAAATAAGCCCTCCAAATTTCATCAATTTATCTGCAACCGTTTTCTAGATATCGTGTTCACAAAAAAGCGTGACATCCACACACACACACATCCACAAACACGCACAGCCGAACAATTGCTTAGAACATTGTATTAGACATTTTCAAATTGGGGAAGGTTCAATTAAATGAATTAAAATTTTTTTGAAAATGTTACCATTACAAAGCTTCCTCTATGAGGAAGCAAAAAGGATTTGCAAACCTCACATCAGCTCATTGGATTTTAATGATCTCTACAATTAGGCATTTGCATACTAATTATGGCGAATCCTCGCTTTGGTAAACGTGACTAGATGCAATGGCTTTAATTTAACACGCGACTTCGAAGTTACATACGTGTTTCTCTGTCCCAGAGTCACTCGGAATGCACTGTTCGACATAAAGAGAACTTTGAACTGAGTAGAAGAGGTTTGGTACACGAAATCGTTGTTCGTTAAAACGAGTGGCGAAAGGAAAAATGGGAAAAAAGAAAATTCCGGGAAATCCCACGAGTAGTGGTAGACCTGCGGTTGATTAAAACGTGGAAAGAACCTGATGGATCGCAATTTAGGATTCGGGGCTGTAAAAGTTATCTCAAACGCATTTTCGACTGGTGGTTTCAGATCGAGATTGGGAAAATGTGGACCGTTTCAATTTTTAGAACGGTGCATTTTTATGAAGTTTTTTTTCTTTTTTTAAGGTGTTATTAAGCATTTGTTCGGCAGACATCACAAAAAAATTCGGAACGAAATTAAAAAAAAATTTAATTAATCTTCAAATCAATTTTTTATTGTTTTGTTAACGACAAATAAGAATTAAATATGTGTTTTGAGATGGTTTTAACTCTATCATAAAGTCACAATGACTACTTTCTACTACCAAGTACTTTTACTCGATGTCAGACAGTGCCAGAAATTTTTTTACCTCAATATCCTTATCAAACAATAAATTAAATAAATTAAACTTTTCATTTAAAAGCCCAGTTCTCAGATTTTCTTTCAATAATTACTTGTACTCGATGTCGGACAATACAAGAAAAAAGTTCCAACTCAATATCCTAATCGGATAACTGCGTTTTGTCTACCCACGCACTCTGAAATCTATAGTAAAATTGTCAAAAAAAATTTATTTTCATTTAATTTCCCTAATTATTTATAATCCATGTTTTTTTACAAATTTTATTGTTTTTGAGGGTTAATATTTTCAGCTCTATATTTCAAAGACTTTGGAATCTGAAATTATATTCTTTAACTAATAAATACTTTTCTTTGAAACGGTTTCTTTTTTTAACTGTAGAAGGTACATTTCTCTTAATACATGAAATATTCAATATTTAAATGTGTACTAAAATTGCATGAGAAAAATAAACTCATACAAAACTAACGAACTGCTACTCAGAAGAAACCAAAAATTATTTAACTTTTAAGGGAAATAAGGGATATTTTTTTTAACTGTTGCACTTAAGGTAACCAGAAAAAAGGGGAAGTAGAGTTAACAAAGGCGAGACTTTGTGTTTTGTTTGGCTCGTTTTACCATGATCAAAAAATATTAATATTTTATCACGGAATATGTATTCCTTTTATCTGTCGTGGTTTTATAAAGTTGATAGATGTTTCAGGAAGATAAGGAAATGGGGTGTACAAAATTCCAGACAAGCGAAGCCAATTCTTATGCAAATAAGTTGGAAAATGAAGCTTTTCTTTTAGAGAAGATAAAAGAGGGTCGATCGAAATAAGAAAATGGGACAAGGGTAAGTTGATCGTATTTTTGTAAATAAGAATGTACTCAGTATTCTGTGGAAGTTACGTAACTCTTGTCCCTAAACTAGATGAGATTTCTTCAGTTTCATTATTCTAATCAGGGTTGCTACAAACTACCAATTTCGAAATTGCCTGACTTTTCTCTGACCATTTTTTTATTTTCCGTGACCGTTAGAATTTTTTTCAGGTCTGAAAACAACCTGCAATTTTAACAAAATAAATGAACTTTCATTCAAATAGATGATTTTCTAACCAAAAAGATAAGTTTCCAACCAAGAATATTAATTTTCTACCAAGAAAGACGATTTTTTAAGAAAATACAGGATATTTCAACTAAAAACGATCAGTTTTAATTATAACAGTTTAATTTTCAGCCAAAGAGATGAATTTTCAACCCAGGAGATTAAATTTCCACCAAAAAATTAAAATTGAAATTAAATTTTCAGTGAAAAGAATTCATTTTTAACAAAAACAAAAATTAGCAAGACAATAGTTAAAAAAGTTGAACCGAGGAGATGAATCTTCAACCACAAAAATTAATTCTGAACAAAAAGTGTAATAGCTGATATTTTCACAAAAAAATATTTGCATTTTTAATCAAAAAAAGTTAAATTAAACCAAAGAATACGAATATTTAACAAACTAATTAAATCCTCAAATTTACAAATTAATTTTTGAACAACGAACATGATTTGTCCACAAAAGATTTAAATTTTCAAGCCAAAAAGACGAATTTTCTACAAAAAATTTAAATTTTCAACCCTAAAAAGACGAGTTTTCAACAAACAAAAAATTTTTTTTTAACTAAATACAATGCATTTTCAAGCAAAAATGAATTAGTCACATTTTTAATTGGAGACAACAATTTAAAACGAAAAAAACGTATGTTTTCAACAAAATAGTTAAATTTTCAACCAAAGAAATAAATTTTTAACTCAAATTATGAATCTTCAACAGAAAAAATTAACTTTAAACCAAATAGTTGAATTTTGAACCAAAAAGATGAATTATTATCTACCAAAAAAGAAAAAGTTTCAACAGAATACATGAATTTTCAACTAAAGAAGATAAATTTTCAATCAAAAATATAATAGTTAAATTTTCAATGAAAAAATTAATTTCCAACTAAAAAAAACGAATATTAAATAAAACAGTTGGATTTTCAACCGGATAGATAAATTTTTAACAAAAAAGATGAATGTTACACACAAAATGGAATAGATACACTTTTAGTTTTAAAAAATTCATTTTTAACCACAACAAAATATTTAACAAAATAGTTAAATTTTCAAAGAAAAAGATGAACATTTTTAACAAAAGACGAATTTTCAGTTACAAAAAATTAGTTTACAAGAAATAGAAGATTTCTCAGCTAAAATGATGAATCATCAACCAAACAATTAACTTTTAACAAAGTTGTTCCACTTTCAACTAAATAGTTGAATTTCAGCAAAAGACATGGATTTTTTTCAAGTAATTGAATTTTCAACCAAAAAAAGATAAATTTTCAAACAAACATGGAATAGTTAAATTTTCAGTTTAAAAAATCGGTTTCCAACAAAAAGAATATTTTTCAACTAAAATGAATCATCAACCAAACAATTAATTTTTAACAAATTTGTGTCACTTTCAGCTAAGTAGTTGAATTTTCAACTAAAGAAGGTGGATTTTCAACGAAAAATATTTAACCGAAAAAGATTTTAATTTGGAACCAAAAATACTTGAATTCGACCAAGAACAAAAACAAATTTTCAACAAAATAGTTGAATTCTCAACTTAAACAGATTATTTGCAACCAAACAGTTGCATTTTTAACCAAAAAATATAAAATGTCTACCATAAGAAATGCATTTTTAAACCAATAAGACGAATCTTCAACCAGGAAAGAATTTTCAGTCAATAAAGAACACAAATTTTATCGAAAAGTGTTAAATTTTCTTGTCAAAAAGACAAATTTTCTACCAAAAAGTTGAATTTTTAATCCAAAAATATAAATTTCCTTCCAAATAGTTGAATTTTCAAGTAAAGAAGATAAATTTTCAAACAAACATTAAATAGCTAAATTTCCAGTTAGAAAAATTAGTTTTCAATAAAAGGAAGATTTTTCAACTAAAAAGAATCATTAACCAGAGAATTCATTTTATGAAAAATTACATCTACTTTCAACTAAGTAGTTGAATTTTGAACTAAAGAAGGTGATTTCTCAACGAAAAAAGATGAATTCTCAACGAAAAATTTTTAACCAAAAAACATTTTAATTTGGAACCAAAAATAGTTGAATTCAACCAAAAACAAAAACGAATTTGCAACAAAGTAGTTAAATTTTTTACCTAAACAGATTATTGGCAACCAAAAGTTGCATTTTTAAAAAAAAAATATGAAATTTCTACGACAAGATATGCATTTTTAAACCAATAAGACGAATTTTCAACCAGGAAAAATTTTGTCAATCAATAAAGAATAAAAATTTAATCCAAAAGTGTTGAATTTTCCTGCTAAAAAGACGAATTTTCTACAAAAAAAGTTGCATTTTCAATCCAAAAATATGAATTCAAAACAAACAAAACAAACAGTTGAATTTTCAAAGAAAAAATTCCTTTTTAAAAAATTGTTGAATTTTCAACAAAACAATAAAATTAAGTTCAACCTCAGTTTATCGAAAATTCCCTGATTCTTTCAACAACTCTGTATAATGCATTTATAAAACAAAATACACGACTTTTCAAGCAAAAATGGAACAGTCATTTTTCAGTTCAAAAAATTAACTTTCAACAAAAAAACTAATTTTCATGCGAAAAAGACTTATTTTGAACAAATAGTTTAATTTTCAACGAAAAAATTTTCTTTTTACAAAATTTTTGAATTTTCAACAAAATAATAAAATTAGCTTCAACCTCAGTTTATCGAAAATTCCCTGATTCTTTCAGCAACTCTGTATAATGCATTTAGAAAACAAAATACATGAATTTTCAATCAAAAATGGAACAGTCATTTTTCAGTTTAAAAAATTAACTTTCAACAAAAAAACTAATTTTCATGCGAAAATAGTATATTGTGCTACAAGTTGAAAAAGCGAGAGATTTAAAACGAGTGTGAAGTTAGCTACCCGAGCGGAGCGAGGGTGGCTATCACACGAGTTTTAAATCGTCGCTTTTTCAATATGTGGGACACGATACTTTTTCTATAATTTGTTAAAAAGTGCTAGTTTTTGTTTACCTGTTTTTTGTGTAAAAAGAAGGCGATTTTTTGTCGATTGACGCAACAATGACAATGGCAATTATCAAAACCATGGCAATAATATGGCAGTAATAATAAGCTGGTTCTCACAATTGAATAGTTGGCCCATAAAGTTGAGGGCTTCAAAACTTCCGATTTTTCGTGAAAAAAACCAAGCACAGTATTTTCGGAGAAACTGACGGTGTTTTTTTGCTTTTGCCAAGTGACAAAAGTACATACAAAATACACAACTCGAGACTTTTCAGGAAATTGCTTTTAGGTTAGGGACGACAGTCGGAAAATAGAATGAAGTTGGCTGCGCACGATGCACGAGTCCACCCGAGGCAGCACGAACCCACCCGAAATAACATTTACTTTTTCCACTGTGCCTCACTTTTATCACTGTCCATTTACTTTTTCCACTGCATCTGTCCACTTTTGTCACTGTTGCCCGGAAAGGTCGGCACTGCGCATGCGCCACGTCATCGAGCAAAAATCGGTAACTTTTTACACCAAAAACAGGTGGAAAAACTGGCACTTTTTCGCGAATTATAGAAAAAGACTTATTTTTAACGAACAGTTGAATTTTCAACGAAAAAATTCCTTTTTACAAAATTGTTGAATTCTCAACAAAACAATAAACTTCAACCTCAGTTTATCGAAAATTCCCTGACTCTTTCAGCAAGTCTGTATAATGCATTTAGGAAAGCTGTGAAAGTTGAAACTCACCCCTGTTCTAAGGTTGATGAGGGAATGAGGAATTCCGGTTTCTGTCTGGAAGGCAGGTAACATCCGCTCACCGAGCTGAGCTGCCTTATCTCGGAACATCACATCTCCCGTAAGTGCATAGCAGGACAAAAAACTTCCCATAAATCGAATGTTTGTCTCGAAAAGCGATATTTCGGAATTCTGAAAAGATAAAAACAAACAAATGTTAAATAAACAACAATTATGGCTGAAATTTTTTATTAAGGATTCAAGAACAGATAATTAGAATTAGGCTACTCTCTAAATTTGAATCAGTTAAGTATAACTCATTGTTAGTAAAATTCTACTAATTGCAGTAGCTAGAATACAGTCACTGATAATAAATAAAAAAAAATTTTAATTAGTAATTATTTCTATACGCACGCGCACTAACCGAATTCATAATTATATATTTCTTAAACATTTTTAATGTAAATGATCCTACACAAACACATTTAATGCAAGAAATATTTTATCCCCCACATTATCATTATTTCAATATCATTATTTTAATAATGATAATATGGAAAAACAACTGACACGAATAAACTTAGATAGATAAACGTTTATTTTTCAGCCTGCTGGCCTTAAAAAATTGACTTGCTTACACTTCCATTTTTTTTACAGAATTTTCTTAAAACTAACCCTTAAAACTAACATCCTTCCACACCTTATCTCTGACGCCGCTCGCTCTTATCGTTTTGCCTTCCTCGCTTCGCCTCGCCTCGCACGCATGACCCTACTTTCTCGCTTTGCTTTCATATTTATTTCTCGCAGGCTTTGCTGTATTTCCCCCTCTTTTCCCCATTTCCACGTTTTCCTACTTAAACGCGAACTGAATTAACCCAATCAGAAAATACAACTATTTTGTTTGAAAATTATTTATTCTTTATGAAAAGTCTACTACTTTATGTTTAGTGGAGAACACA
The DNA here is from genome assembly GCA_932195095.1 of Andricus curvator. Classification (NCBI taxonomy): domain Eukaryota; kingdom Metazoa; phylum Arthropoda; class Insecta; order Hymenoptera; family Cynipidae; genus Andricus; species Andricus curvator. The sequence continues at coordinate 859,950 of CAKNYM010053022.1, forward strand.
TCGGTTCTGTTTCAGACCTCACAGTCCCTATGAAATAAAATACAGGGATCAAAGGGTCCCCATGAAATAAAATACAGGGATAAAAGGGTACTTTTTGTCACGCTCATAGGTACTTTTGTCGCACTCAAAGGGAAACAAGTTCTGGATAAATTCATAAGACTTTAAAAAAATTAAAGTTAAATTAAAAATAATTCAAATGTATTGGAAAAATTTTTTAACTCGAAAAAATTCTATTGATTTCCGTAAAATTGGAATTAAATTTAGAGGAATGTAAGGTAAACGAGAAGAATTCGATGAGATTCATAAATATTCAAGGAGAATTAAAAAAAAATCAAATGAATAAGAAACAATTTAAAAATATGAAAAATCTTCATTGAATTCAGTAACTTTGAAATAAGCTCATAAAAATGCCAGCGAACTCAAAGGAATTTGATAAAATGCCTAAGAATTCAAGGTGAGGTTAAAAGGCTTCAGGATCAATTAAATAAAAACTTTTTTAAATCCAAAAAAGTCAATTGAATTAAGTAGAACTGCGTAAATTTAGAAGAACTCAAGTGAATTAAAAGAATGCAAGTGAATTGAAAAAATCCAAGAGAATTCCAAAGAATTTAAAAGAATACAGGGTAAATTATTAAGCATTCAGGGTGAATTCCAAAAATTAATTTGAAATCTCTTTAAATCTTTGAAACTGTACTAATTGCTAATCGAGAAAGTGATTAATGACTACAAAACAATTCAAGTTGAATTCAAAAGAATTTAAATAAGTTGGAAAAAAAATTTAATCGAAAAAATTCCATTGATTTCAATAAAATTTGAGTTAATTTAGAGGAATTTGAGGGAAACTAGAAGAATTCGATGAAATTCATAAAAAAATCAAACTGCATTTGAAAAACAATCAAGTGAGTTCAAAACAATTAAAAAACTTTAAGAGGAATTACACAAGAAAAATTTAAAAATCCACTATATTGAGTAAAATTGTGTGAATTTAGAAGGATTCAAAATGATTTCAAAGAATTCAGGATAAATTAATAATAATTCAGGGCGATTTCCAAATGAATTGCAAAAAGCATTTGAAAATCTCTTTAAATCATTGAAATCCTCGGAAATCTTACAGAATCCCTTGGAATCTTTCAAAATATCCTATAACCTTACAGGTTCTTTAAAATCCTTCCATATCACCCGAAATTCTAGGAAATTTATTGAAACCGCATGCAAATTTTTTTAAATCCCTTCAAATTATTAAAACCCTTGGAAATCCCTTGGAATTGTTTAAATCTCTTGAAAATGCCTTAAAATCTTTTTAAATACTCTAAAATATTTTAAAATCTTCGAAATCCTTTCAAGCTATTGAAATAAATAAAAAAAAATTCTTTGTAATATTTTTAAAGAACCTAAAATATTTAAAACCCTTTAAAATCTTTTGAAATATTTACAAATCTTGAAAATGACAAGGAATTAAAAAAATATTTTAAAATATTTCAAATCCTTTGATCATTTTGTCAATTAATCCTCAGGATACATTAAAGAAAAAAATTCAAAAAAATCCATTGAATTAAGTAAAATGGAGTAAATTTAGAAGAATTCAAGTAAATTCAAAAAAATTCAAAAGAATTCCAAAGAATTAAAAGTATTCAGGATAAATTAATAAGAATTCGGAGGGAATTCCAAAAAATAATTTTAAATCTGTTTGAATCTTAGAAACCCTACGAAATACCTCACATCTCTTGAATAAACTCTTTAAAATCCACGAAAATATTATATTAAATTTCGTGAAATTTATGAAATCTGGCGATATTTCCTGAAATTCAAAAAAAGTCTTTATCCTAAAATATTTTAAAATTCTTATTTTTCGTTTGAAAAATTTAGCTTTTTAGAAAACTCGTCGTTTCGACTTGAAAATTCAACAATTTGGTTGCATTTTTTTTGCTTTCATGACTGAAAAATCTTACCTGTTTAAAAATTACCCTCATTTGTTGAAAATTAATCTTTTTTGGTTGAAAATACTTTTATCAGCTTGAAAAGTTTCATTTTCGACAAAATAGATCATTCTAAAAAAAAAACATTAATTTTTAACCAAACAGTTGCAATTACAACCAAATGGTTTTCAACAAAATAGATCATTCTAAAAAAAAACATTAATTTTTAACCAAACAGTTGCAATTACAACCAAATGGTTGAACTTTCAATCAAAAGAGACGAATTTTCTACTAGGTAGATGAATTTTTAACCAAATAATTGAATTTTCATACCAAAAAGACGAATTTTTTATAAGACAGTTCAATTTTCAACAAAAAAGTTCATTTTCAGCCAAAACAGATTAATTTTCAAACAAAAAAGACGACGTTTATACCATAAAAGAGGAATTTTTATTCCAAAAGGATTATTTTTTCCAAAAAAGCAAATGTTAAATATAACAGTTAAATTTTCGACCCAAGAAAATAAATTTTTAACAAAATAGTTGAATTTTCAAACAAAATAATTGAATTTTCAACTAAATAGTTGAATTTCTAACAAAAAAGAATTAACTTTCAACCAAAAATAGTTAGATTATCTTATTGGGTTTTACTAATTCAGTTCCCAATTAGGCGAAAAATCGAGAAAAACGGGAAGTTTCTTGAAAAGAAAGGAAATTTTGAAATTTGAAGCAATTAAAACTTTGAACACGAATTCACGAAATTATAACTTGTTCAATTTCAAACGCTATTAATTTCAATTTTTCTCAGAATAAGACTTTAAAGAGAAAATATTCAATTTTTAATGTACCCAATTAAAATGGTACAATTTTTTCTAGTTTTGAATTTCAATTTCAAAAGTTTCCTTTTGAAAATGGAAAAAAGTAGATTAGTCGAATTTTTCTTCAAAAAGTTGCTTTTTTCAAAAAAATTCGAAAAAAGTAAAAAAAAGTCGCACGATCCAAGCCCTAAGCTTACGTTCGGCCCGTAAATTAAAAAAATTAGATGAACTAATTGTAAGCTTCACTAAGAATTATGGTTAGCAGCCGCGTACCTAATTAAGTTTTTTTTTTAAACCTAATTAGGTTACTTTTTGGTCAAACTTAATGCAACTTAAGCTTTTGTAAAAATTAAGTTTAAATCAGGTTTACAAAAATTTCCTAAAAACAGCTAAAATAAGCTTGAGGTACGCTAAGCTAAGAATTCCTCTAACCTAAATCTGTTTTTCTTTATTATTAAGTTTCTAAATAGCTTGTACTTTTAAGTTTCTGCTGAGCTTATAAACAATCATGAGTTTAACTTAAGTTTACCTGCAATATGTTGTACACATCCCTAATAAAATACTAGAACTAAAAAAACTAAAACTATTAAACGAACAATAACAATGTAAACCCAAAATGTATGCATAATGGCGACATTACAGAAGGCTGTTACAATGTTTGTTACATTTTGACACCGCTTTTAATGTTGTTTCGAGTACTAGGCACTATTAAATTAAATTTGTTCCACTTTTTCCATACGTGGAATTGTATCTCCGCTTTTAATGCAGCGAGTTTAATTAAAATGAGGCAGTTTAATTTCAGAAGTACCTAATTAAAGTGAGAAGTACTTTTTGAAAATGCTGTTAGGAAACGGCAATTAGCGAGAAATAAAATCTTGCATACAAAGGCATATTCTTATTTTTAATTATAAGGAATACTAGAACTACATTAGTGATAATAAAATTTCTTGAATAGAGACGTTAGGGCAAACCACCCTACAGTGGATAATGTAGCCCACAGTGGAGAATCAATTATTAAGAGCAAAATTAAGATAACAATAATTTAATTTTAATTTACGAACATGTCTATTGTTTTAAGGATTGATTAAATTAATTAATTTACTTATATTAGTATTTTGTATTAATGATTATCCAATGCAGGTTGCATTATCCACTGTAGGGAGGTTTCCCCTATATTTAATTTTCCTTATTACTTATATTAAAATTTTTCTATGATATTGAGAGATTTAGTAAGAATGATAACATTTTTATTCTAATCTATGAACTGGTCTTTCAAAAAAAAAAAGACTTCCTGTGGCGTCCGGGGTGTTCATAGTGACAAGTATGGAGAAATAAAAGGATATAAAAATATCCTGGTCCTCTATTAGATTTCCAAGCTTGGAATAAAAAATATATAAAAACTTGATCTTTTTTCATGTTAAAATTTCTGCAAATTTTTATTGTGTACCAATTTAATTCAGTCTGTTCTATATTTAATTTCAAAATTGTAGTCACATCAGGACCTTTATTATTTATGAGATCACTACAGATTGTTTTAGATGATCTAAGGTTCAAGAATTTCGCAGGAACGACCAATCCAAAGTTTGGGAATTTCAAAGTTAGAGCAATCCAAATATTATATCCTCCCAAGGTTAAGTTCACAATTTAGAGCGTTCCATATTTTGAAAATTGAAATTTTTTTTGATTGGTTTCCCCTATCCGTAAAGTTATAATCAACAAATAAAAATAATTGTAAAATTGGCCCTAAAAAAGGAGAGTTAAAAAATGTCCTTTTTCTTTCATTTCTCGAATGACTTTCTCTATCAACGTGTTTACTGTCATTAAAATAGAAGAATAACGATAATACCCTCGATGAGCAATTAAACTGTTTTTTTATAGGTTGTTTTAAGTACTCAGTGAAAGAGGGAGAGAGTTTACACAGAAAGTTTACATAGGTCTTTGAAAAAAATCGTATATAAAACCTGTCTTACTTTCTTATTGACAGATAATGTATTCTTATTAGTTATTATTACTATTATATCAATAATAATAATAATACGTAGTTCAATATTTGAAACTAAGTTTAACAAAGTTTCGGTTAGACTGGTTTAATATGATAGAAATCTTTTTGAAGGCCTAATACCAGTATTTTTGATGTTAGATTCAACAGAGGTCTCTGTTATAGAATCGTTGATAAGTAGATAATCTACTATATCAAAATTAATTTTTATTATGCGAAATTAAATTAAAACGCGAGAAATTAAGTTCTAAAAAATGCACTGCGAACTGGATTTGAACCAGCAACCCAACTCATTACATGTGAGGTGCTCTACCAATTGAGCTATCGCAGTTCAACAGTGAAAATTTCAGAACTTGTATTTCCTTAATTTCGATCGAAATTATTATTTTAGAGATGTTATTATTTTAAGGCCAGTTATTAATTCAATATTTGAAACCAAGTTTAACCAAGTTTCGGTTAGACTGGTTTAATATGATAGAAATATTTTTGAAGGCCTAATACCAATACATGTAATGAGTTGGTTGCTGGTTCAAATCCAGTTCGCAGTGAATTTTTTAGAACTTAATTTCTCGCGTTTTAATTTAATTTCGCATAATAAAAATTAATTTTGATATAGTAGATTATCTACTTATCAACGATTCTATGACAGAGACCTCTTTTGAATCTAACATCAAAAATACTGGTATTAGGCCTTCAAAAAGATTTCTATAATAATACGTAGTATTGAAAAAAATCTAATAAATAAATTGAGTGATATAAAAAACTGAGGTCGGTTAAACAGGCCTATAAAGATTTTCCGATAAGGAATTTCCTAGAATTTTTTCGCGATTATAGGAAATTCATGATATAAAATCATTATGTAGAAAACGATTATATAATAATCAACATTGGAATAAATAATACAAAAATATTAAATTAATTCATATAAAAAGTAGATGAACTACAAAGGAACGATTTATTTTAGACCACTCATAATCCCATATGGAAGTACAATAAAATAATAATAATAATATAATAATAACCATCTTAAACAATAACCAATAATAATAACAATAACCAATAACCAAACAGTAACCATCTTAAGCCTGAGATATTAATTAAATAATAATAAAATAAAATTTCACTGAAATCCCTTGATGCCTTTGGAAATATTTTTAAATCCATTAGAATATATGAAGTCTGTTAAAATCCGTAGAAATCCTTTAAAATCTTTTAACTTTTAACACATTTTTAATTTCTTTGAAATATTGAGAAATCTTTAGAGATAATTTTAAATCCCTTGTAATTTGTGAAATCCCCTAAAATCTTTGAAATACTTGGAGGTCCCATCAAAACCCTTAAATCTTGTGAAATTCTTTAAATTTCTTGATATCTTTGGAAACACTAGAAAATTCTTTAACATTCCTTAAAAATGTTTAAATCCGTAGAAATCTCTTGAAAAAAAATTATTTTATTCCCTAAATTTATTGAAATCCCTTAAAATTCATTGTAATCTTTGAAAATCTTAATAATCCATTAAAATAAGTAGAAGTAATTTAAAATTACTTCGATATAAATTAAATAAATTAAACCTATTCACTGACATTCTTCTTTAAAAACGTTAAAATCTATAGAAATCTTTGAAATCTTTGGACATTCAATAAAATCCTTTACGTCTTGTGAAATTTCTTGAAATTATGTAAAATCCCTTGAAATATTTGAAATCACTAGGAATTCTTTGAAATTCCATTAAATTTAATTCATTTTCCAAAGTTCTCTAGAAATATTTTTAAATCGAGCCTAAAATCTTTGGAAATCCTACGAAATTCTTAGAAATTTCTTTAAATTTTCGAAATCTCATGAAATCCTTTGTTATCTGTTACAATAGCTTAAAATGTTTTAAATCCCATAATTCCTATGGAATAATTGTTTGTCTTATGAAATCCTTCCAATCTTGTGAACTTCTTCGAAACCATTTGAAATTCTTTGGAATCTTTAAAATATAATTTAAAATCTTTCAAATCCTTTGAAATTTTTAAAGTTCCTTTATTTCCTTTGAAATTTGAAATCCCTGAAAATCCATTAAAATCTTTAAAAATCATATAAATCCATTAAAATGAATAGAAATCATTTGAAAACTCTCCAATATAAATTAAAATTAACATATTCATTAAATTTCTCTAAAAAAATCGTTCAAATCCCTAGAAATGTTTGAAATCCTTAACTAATTTTATTCATTTTCCAAAGTTCTCTAGGAATTCCTTAAAATCGAGCTTCAAATCTTTGGAAATCCTTAAATCCTTATATCCGGTGAAATTCTTTAAAATCTCTTGAAATCTTTGGAAATCCTATAAACTCCCTTAAATCTTGTGAAATTCTTTGAAAGACCTTAAAATCTTTCGAAATTCTATAAAATTATTTGACTTTCCTTAAAACGTTTGAAATCTCTCCTAAAATTCTTTTGAGTCTGTTAAAATAGCTTAACATTTTTGTAATGTTTTAAAATCTCGTAAATCCTTTAAAACAATTGGAGGTCTTATAAAATCCTAGCTTAGGCCTGAGTTTACATGCAAAATATAGCTTGAATATTAGATAAGGGCACCAACATTAGATTTTTTTACTCCAAGCAACGCCTGGCATACTCAATTCTCTAGGGTTTTCAGTTTCTAAAATCCCCTACCGTCTGCAGCCGCACTTTTATTAGAAGCGATCGCATTCGCCTGGACATTTGGTCAGAGAAGTGGAAAACTGCAGAAAACCAAAACTGCTGAACATAGCCGGTTATCGACAGACGGGATTGGATGTATCGGCGTCAAACCTCCCGCTCGACAGTAGTTAAACGGAGTGAAACACGACTAAGCGAGAATCAGGAACGGTCACCCATCCGAGCGCCAACCGCCCTCGTCAGCGCTTAACATTTGAGATCTCGACGAGTCGAGAATCACCACCTAGCTTATACCGTCGGTTTATAAGGGAACCTATTTCTCCTTCACCTGGGGCCAATCTAAAGAGCGGTACAATGTGGTTTAGTAAACGTGCTGACCATCGTAATCGCACTGCACTTTGCGCAAAAGTGTAAGCTCGAAGTAATTACAACCGCGGTTTCCTTCTCATTCCTTTCCTCGTTTTCTCTTCCCCATTTTATCCTTGTCTTTCCGTTATTTCCACTTCTGCGTTCCACCGATGTTTATCTCTGCCTCTTTAAGCACGTTTTCTTGGTTTATTTGCAGCTTAAGAATGTGAGAATCACGCTTTTATGTCCTACCTCTGACTTTTTAATTACGTTCGTTCGCGAAAATTAAGGGAGGATAAAGCCAAATAAGTTCCAGAGGGTAAAAAGGATACTAAAATTTTAGGAATACTCAAGCAGGGTGGCCGCCAAAATTAATTGTCAAAATTCCCTGACTTTTCTCTAATTTTTCCCTGACTAATTTTTCATTTTCATTGACCATTAATATTTAAAAACAAAAATTCTAATTTTGTAACATTTTTAATATAGAATCTTTTATAAATCGAATAAAACAAATTTAAATTGTAATTTATACATTTTTTATTTATTATTCTCAGTGTTGCCTCAGCCTATTTTATTTGAAAAAAGTGACTAATGTTCTTTTGAATTTAAAAGAATATGATAAAATTTATACGAATTCCAGGTGAATTTAAACGGATTCAGGATAAATTCATAAGACTTCAAACAATTGAACTTAAATTTGAAAGAATTCAAATGAATTGAACACAATTCAAAAAGTTCCATTCTTTCAGTAAAATTGGACTGAATTTAGAGGAATTTAAAAGGAATGAGAAGAATTCGATGAAATTCATACAAATATTTGAATGTGAATAGTGTTTCAATATGAAACACTTTTAATTCCTAATATTTCAAGTTGAAATATATTGCATTTTCAATAAAACAGTTGATTTTTTAACGAAAAAATCCAAGTGGTCGAAATTTTCAAACAAAGAAGATTAAAGATCAATCAAAACTTTTAGAAGACAGTTGAATTCTTCTACATAAAGATGAATTTTCAGTTAAGAAAGATGAATTTCAAACCAAATAGTTGAATTTTTAACTAAAAAAGATTTTTTTAACAAAAAATGGAATAGTCAATAATTTTAGTTTAAAAAATTTTTAAAAACGAACTTTGAACCTGTTCAACTAAACCAAAAAAGACGAATTTTCAACAAAATACATGAATTTTTAGTCAAATTGTTGAATTCTCAACTAGAAAAGATCAATTTTTAATTTAAAATATCAGCTTCGGACAAAAAATGGAATAGTTACATTTTTAGTTTAACAAATTAATTCACAATAACAAAAAAAAAACAATTCTCAACTAAACACCTACATTTTCAAGCGAAGAGATTAATTTTCAAATAAAATAATGAACCTTTAAAAAACAAATGAATTTTCAAAAAAAAAAGTTCAAACCAAAATTTTCAGAAGAAAGTTGAATTCTCATACATAAAGATGAATTTTCAGTTAAGAAAGATGAATTTAAAACCAAATAGTTAAATTTTTAACTAACAAAGATTTTTTTAACCAAAAATGGAATAGTCTATATTTTCAGTTTAAAATATTTATAAAAAACGAACTTTTAACCTGTTGAACTAAACTAAAAAAAGGCGAATTTTCAACAGAATACATGAATTTTTAGTCAAATTGTTGAATTCACAACTAGAAAAGATCTATTTTTAATTTAAAATATCATGTTGGGACAAAAAATGGAATAGTTACATTTTCAGTTTAAAAAATTAATTCCCAATAACAAAAAAAGACAATTTTCAACAAAACACTTACATTTTCAAGCGAAGAGATGAATTTTCAAATAAAATAATGAACCTTTAACAAAAAAATGAATTTTCAAAAAAAAAAAAGTTCAAACCAAAATTTTCAGAAGAAAGTTGAATTCTCATACATAAAGATGAGTTTTCAGTTAATAAAGATGAATTTAAAACCAAATAGTTAACATTTTAACAAAAAAAGATTTTTTTAACCAAAAATGGAATAGTCAATATTTTCAGTTTGAAAAATTTTAAAAAACGAACTTTTAACCTGTTGAACTAAACCAAAAAAGGCGAATTTTCAACAAAATACATGAATTTTTAGTCAAATTGTTAAATTCTCAACTAGAAAAGATCAATTTTTAATTTAAAATATAATTTTCGGACCAAAAATGGAATAGTTACATTTTGAATGAAATGTTACATTTTCAGTTTGAAAAATTAATTCACAATAACAAAAAAAACGAATTTCCAACAAAACACTTACATCTTCAAGCGAAGAGATGAATTTTCAAATAAAATAATGAACCTTTAACAAAAAAATGAATTTTCAAAAAAAAAAACTTCAAACCAAAATTTTCAGAAGAAAGTTGAATTCTCATACATAAAGATGAATTAAGAAAGATGAATTTTAAACCAAATAGTTGAATTTTTAACTAAAAAAAATGAATTCACAATAACAAATAAAAAACAATTTTCAACAAAATACTTACATTTTCAAGCGGAAAGATAAATTTTCAAATAAAATAATAAATCTTCAACAAGAAAATGAATTTTCAAAAAAAAAAGTTCAAAACAAAATTTTCAGAAGAAAGTTGAATTCTCATACATAAAGATGAATTTACAGTTAAGAAAGATGAATTTAAAACCAAATAGGTGAATTTTTAACTAAAAAAGATTTTTTTAACCAAA
>CAKNYM010053022.1:877013-889272 GCA_932195095.1 Andricus curvator
TTTGAAAAATTCCCTGTTCTAATTTAGAATTTTAATTCTTTTTGGAAGTACCACGTTTCAACTAATAATTATAATTATTTGGAAAAATTCCCTGTTCCAATTCAGAATTTTAATTCTTTTCGAAAATTCCCCGTTTCAATTCAGAATTAAAATGCTTTTGAATAATTTCCTGTTTTAATTCTTTTTTAAAATAACACGTTTCAACTAATAATTAGAATTATTTGGAAAAATTCCCTGTTCCAATCCAGAATTTTAATTTTTCTTAGAAATTCCCCGTTTCAATTCAGAATTAGAATTCTTTTGAAAGATTCCCCGTTTCAATTCAGAATTATAATTGTTTTGAAAAATTCCCTGTTCTAATTCAGAATTTTAATTCTTTTTGAAAATACCACGTTTCAACTAATAATGAGAATTATTTGGAAAAATTTCCTGATCCGATCAAGAATTTTCATTTTTTTCGAAAATTTCCCGTTTCGATTCAGAATTAGAATTCGTTTGAAAAATTCCCTGTTCCAATCCAGAATTTTAATTCTTTCCGAAAATTCTCCGTTTTGACTCAGAATTAGAATTCTTTTGAAAAATTTCCTGTTCCAACTCAGAATTGTAATTCTTCTTGAAAATACCACGTTTCAACTAATAATTATAATAATCTGGAAAAGTTTCCTGTTCCAATCCAGAATTTTAATTTTTTTTTTCGAAATTCTCCGTTTAAATTCAGAATTAGAATTCTTTTGAAAAATTCCCAATTCCAATTCAGAATTTTAATTCTTTTTGAAAATACCACGTTTCAACTAATAATTAGAATGTTTTGGAAAAATTCCCTGTTCCAATCCAGAATTTCAATTCTTTTCGAAAATTAATTCCCCGTTTCAATTCAGAATTAGAATACTTTTGACAAATTCCCTGTTTCAATTCAGAATTTTAATTCTTTTTGAAAATACCACGTTTCAACTAATAATTAGAATCATTTGGAAAAATTCCCTGTTCCAATCCAGAATTTAAATTTTTTCAAAAATTCCCCGTTTCAATTCAGAATTAGAATTCTTTTGAAAGATTCCCCGTTTCAATTCAGAATTAGCATTCTTTTGAGAAATTCCCTGTTCCAACTCAGAATTTTAATTCTTTTTGAAAATACTACGTGTCAACTAATAACTAGAAGTATTTGGCAAAATTCCCTGTTCCGATCCAGAATTTTATTTTTTTTTTGAAAATTCTCCGTTTCAATTCATAATTAGAATTCTTTTGAAAAATTCTCCGTTCCAATTCAGAATTTTAACCATTTTCGAAAATACCACGTTTCAACTAATAATTATAATTATTTGGAAAAATTCCCTGTTCCGATCAAGAATTTTAATTTTATTCGAAAATTTCCCGTTTCAATTCAGAATTAGAACTCTTTTGAAAAATTTCCTTTTCTAATTCAGAATTTTATTTGTTTTTGAAAATACCACGTTTGAACTAATAATTAGAATTATTTGGAAAAATGCCCTGTTACAGCTAGAAATAGATTTAAATGTGAAAATTCCCTGTTCTAAGACAGAATTATAATTCCTTTTAAGAATTAACTGTTTCAATCCAGAATTTCGATTCTTTTCGAAGATTCCCTGAAATATTTAAAATCAGTTAACATTTTTGTAAATTTTTTGAATGAAATCCCGTGTCTATTTATGAATGGTTCAATTGTAATTAATTAAACTGATGACAAAATCTTTTTTTTTTCAAAATTAGAATAAGTATATAATAATTTCGCGAGTTTATTAAAAATAATATTTTTTTATTTGTTATAAATATAACAAATTATATAACAAATATAACAAATCCCTGACGTTTCCAGGCTATCAAGGGTTTTCAGGTCAGTCGACACCCTACAACGTATCCTAAAAGTTTATATCTCTAGTCTTAATTTAAACTCAGATGTACAACTCAATACTCAAAAAAGCCTCCTTAATTTCTCAATGAGCACCACTGATGGTGCGTATCAGCGGCATCAGGGATCCGCCTGCAACGGGATATGCGTATCACAAACATAAATAGAGGTTGCAATCTGCTGAATCTTCTGCCGCCACGCATCCGAAGGGAAAATTACAAAATATGACCAACTCCACCTGTTGTAATGTCTGCAATTTATCCTAATACCACGAGTGTTTAAGATACGGTAGGAGGATATCCTCGACGAAAAGGTTACGTAGGGCAAAAGGAAGTAAAAAGAGATAAAAGGAAAAAAAGAAAGCGAAAGAGAAAGTCCTCAGAGTTGATGATCCTGGCGAAATTATCTCGTCTGCCTGAAAACAACGGAAGCGGAACCACCGGAAGCCGAATCGCAAGAAGCTTCGACGAGAACAGCGCCCATTAATTATTTCTGTCTGACTTCCTTCAAGGATCCAGACCACTGAAGGGACGCCCGCGCCGGGAACGAATTTCAAGGCTCTACAGTCCATAGCTTGCACAGAAACCTAATCTTTTAGCGATCCACCTTCTTTGATCTATGTGAAGCTGATGTCTTTCTAATTTTCAAGCATTCCAAACTTTGGAAACCAACCCTAAATTCGAAGTTTTTCCAACCAGCGTTTCCCAAACTACTGCCTGCGGCTGGGTCGCCTGCTCGCGGCAGGGGGATGCCACCCTAGCCGAAAAACCCGGATGAAAGTAGAAGGTTCCTTTCGGTTATCTGCAACGGATGACCCTTTAATTGGTATGAGATTAAGGCCCTTAACCTTCATCCGTTCGCGTGGGCGGTCAAGTGACCGTCTTTTTGGAATTTCGAATGTCGCGCTCACCAGTGAGCTTTGGGTGAGGTGAAAGGGGCATGTATTCTTTAGTTACACTTACGACCGCTATTTCCGGCACAAGTTAGATTGGCCCACCCTGGTGATAGTCTGGTGATAGTCGTGCGAACGCCGACGGGATTTTTTTTTGTCACATGGGCGGTCTGATGACGGTCGTGCGAACGCCGAGGGCAATTTTTTCGTCACATTCGCGGTCTGATGACGGTCGTGTGAACGCCGAGGGGAATTTTTTTCGTCACATTGGCGGTCTGATGACGGTCGCGGTCGTGCGAACGCCGAGGAGAATTTTTTTACTGTTGTATAAATAAAGAATTTTGATCAAAAAGGTGTTTGTTGAGTTATATCAGAGTTCCTTTGCTTTCATGGTACGAACAGTACAGAAAACAGCATGATAATCATGAAAAAACGTGGGCGGTCAACTGACGTTCGCGCGATCGCCCGTGTGACTCAAGTTGGGGCGAACGCATGAAGGTTAACAAAAACTGAAATTATGAAAACATGACTCAAATAAATTTTAATTAGCTGAATCAATTTGGGAACGTTCACATCTTAGATGATGGCAGAAAATTACTTCTTGGTAGAAAATTCAGCTTTGATGGTTAAAAATGCAATTGCTCGGTTGGAAATTAATTATAATTATAATAACATTAATTATAACATGTTTCGCTAAAAATTCATTTTTTTGGTTTAGAAATTAACTACTTGGTTCAAATTTGAACTACTTTGTAAAAAATTCATTTTTTGTGGTTGAAGATTCATCATTTTAGTTGAAAATTACACTATTTAGTCGTAAATTAACGCATTTGTTGAAAATTCAGCTTTTTTGTAGAAGACGCGTCTGTTTAGCTTGAAAATTAAACTACTTTCCAAAAATTTTAAACAAAAAAGATTAAACCTCAAATAAAAACCGTTGCATTTTCAAAAAAATAATTGAATTTTTTAGAAGACAGTTGAATTTGCAACATTACAACATGAATTTTCAATCCAGAAGGACTAATTTTCTGTCCCAATAGACGAATCTTTAACAAAAAAATGAATTACCGAGTCAAAAAGGTAAATTTACAACAAAAAGATTAAATTTCAACCCAAAACATAATAGTTGATATTTTAATTGAAATTTTTTTTTAAAGTTCAATTTTCAACCAAAAATTTGATTTTTTCACAATATAATTTAATTTTCAATAAGACATTTAAATTTCCAACCAAATAGTCCAATTTTAAACCAATAAAGATAAATTCTAAACAAAAAATGCCAATTTTCAACAAAATACATGAATTTTCAAACAAATAGTTAAATTCTCAACTGAAGAAAATAAATTTTCAACCAGAAGTAAAAAAGTTAAATTTTCAACAAAAAAAAAACGACTTTTCAACAAAATAGTCCAATTTTAAACTAAAGAGATGAACTTGCAACTAAAATGATGAATTTTCAACTAACTAAAAAAATTGAAGTTTAAACAAAGTAGTTCATTTCCATTTGAAAAATTTATTTTAACAACAAAAAAACGAATTTTAAACAAAATAGTTAAATTTTGAACCGACGAGATGAGTCTTGAAATGAAAAAATAATTTCTTGACAAAGTGGTTCAACTTTGCTCAAGTAGTTGTATTTTTAATTAGAAGAAATCCATTTTCAACCCAAAGTGGAATAGTTACATTTTCAATTAAAAAACTTAATTTTTTAACCCAAAAATGAGCTTCCAACAAAGGAGTTAAGCTTTTAACCAACGAGATGAATTTTTAACTAACATTATAAATCTTCACCCAAGAAAATTATTTTTCAAAAAAGCCGTTCAACCTTCGACAAAGTAATTGAATTTTCAACCAAAAAAGATGAATTCTGAACGAATAATGCAATTGTAGATATTTAAAAAAAAATTTAATTGGACATGAAAAACAGATTAAATCAACCAAAAAAGACGAATTTTCAAGCAAAATGGTTTAATCCTCAACCAAAGAAGATTTCTTTTCAACCGAACAGTTGAATTTTTAACAAAAAAATAAAACATTTCTACCAATAGAGGTCAATTTTTTAAAACAAGATGAATTTTGTTTAAAATAGTTTAATTTTCAACACAAAAAGAGGAATTTTCAAGAAAACCGTTGAATTCGCAACCAAATAATAATCTTTTTTAATTAAAAATATAATCGTCAGCCGGAATCAACACAGTAAAAACAAAAGTCTGATTTTAAGCCCAAGAATGGTCTTGATTTAAGATGTAAAAGAAAGTAGACCATGTCCGCTTAAATTCAGCGTACGATAATAGTCTAGAAATAAGACGATTGTAGGTCTGAAATTCAGCCGTTAAAAAGCCTGAAAATAAACTGCAAGTCAGAGAATGGGCTGAAATTAAGTCCTTCGATAGACTATTTTTCGATCGCAAAGCAGAATATGGACTTAAATTAAGACCTAATCTGAATTTAAAAATCAGCTGTCAAGATTCCTTAAATTAAGTCTTAATTAAAACTAAAATTCAGGGCAAGGATAGGTTAGAACAAAACCAAAAAAGTTTGTTTATTAATACGAAAACATAAAAACAATTTGTCTGTTTAAAATAAATATACTTGAATACAAATTGTTTAAATATAAATTCGAATTTATGCCAATGGACTACAATTCAGCCCAATTAATGACTTATTTTTGTTTTAAGACTCAGGAGGACTTTTTTCCAGACAATAATGAAAACAAGTCCAGCATAAATTTCAGACTTTGTTTTTACCGTGAACTGTACAAAAAATATACAAAGCAAATAAATTTCTAAGAAGAATATTATATCAGGATAGCCGCAACCTTGATTTTCAAAATTCTCCAACTTTTCCCTGACCAATTTTTTATTTTTCCTTACCATTAATTAAGTAATTTTAAATTAAAATCATAAACTTTCGAATGTATTATCCTTGAAAGTTATTTAAATTGCCTCTTATAGAAATTCCCTGACTTTAGCAAGATTTTTTTCAAAACACTTGAGTTTTCCCTGATGTCTAGGTTCTCCTTGACCTACAGCCATCCTGCAGATTTTCCTTATTTCCTTTCAAATTAAAATTATAAAATTTCAACTTTATTATCCGTGACAGTTATTTGAATTGCTTCTTATAGAAATACCTTGACTTTTGAAATATTTTGTTCAAACCCTGAAATTTCCCTGATTTCCAGGTTTACCCTGACCTGCGACCAGTCTGAAGACTTTCCTTATATCTTTTCAATTCGTCGACTCTGTTGGCGCAGTTGTTCAAATCGGAATGTCGCGGGAGCGGTTATTTATCGGGAGCGACTTCCTGCGGCAGGTCATAAACCGCGGGCGCTTTACGAGTTTATTTTCTCCCGACATCCGGGTGGGTGAAGTTGGAGCGTAAAAGAGTTAACGCGAGTGAAGTTTGCCACACATTAACTGGTCGATCTCCAGTTTAGGAGGTCGTTAATTTCTGCCAAGTTCCGACACCTGGCAGACTAGACGTCTATGCTACACTTGCGCCCTGCCACTCTTCCTTCCGGCAGGCGGGAATGGCGAACTAATAACTCGTTTATCGTGGATTTCCTATAATCGATGGGAATAAGTGCTTGTGATGGGCTCCCTTTTTAGAAAAGCAGCTTAACAGCCCCTGGAAGGTGTCATGATCAGGGTTTTTTTTTGTTGATTTTAGGGCAGGGACACCGCAAAACTTCATTTTCAAAATTCCCTGACTTTTCCATGATGTTTCTCTAATTTTTCATTTTCCCTGACTATGAATAGTTAAAAAGAGAAATTATAGTTTTGTTAAATTTTTAATATAGATTATAGAATCATTTATAAATGTAATGAAGCAATTTTAAATACCGTTTTTATTAATTAATCTCGGGACTGCCAATGCCTAATTTACTTGAAAAAAATGAAAGTCACCTATTTATACTGAAAAGTGACTAAAAGTGACTAATGTGCATTAATAACGTGACTAATGCTCTTTTGAATTTAGAAGAAATTCAAAGAAATTTATAAGAATTTCAGGTGAATTTTAACGAATTCAGGATATATTCATAAAACTTCAAAATAATTCAAATGAATTGGAAAAAATTTTTAAAATCGAAAACATTCCATTCATTTCAGTAAAATTAGAGGAATTTAAGGGTAATGAGCAGAGTTCGATGAAATTCATAAAAACTCAAGATGAATTAAAAAAAAAATAAAGTGAATTTCAAACAATTCAAAAATATTAAAAAAATTCATCGAATTCACCAAGTTTGAAGTATAAAAACTTCAAAAAAATTTGAAAGAATTTAATGAAGTAATTAATGGAAAAGGAACTTTCAAATTTAAAAATTATTTCTTCATTTAATTTGGGATGAATTAAACACAAATTCAAAAACATCCATCGAATTGACTAGAATTGAGAAAATTTAGCAAAATTCAAACAAATTCGAAAAATTCAAGAGAATTCCAAAGGATTTGAAAGAATTCCGGATGAATTAATAAGAATTCAGGGTGAATTCCAAGTTCATTTAAATGAACTGCAGAAAATATTTGAAAATCTCTTCAAATATTTTGAACCTTACGAAATGTGACACATCTTGTAAATTAATTTTTTTTAATCCAGTGAAATATTACAAAATATCACCAAATTCTATGAAATCTGATGATATTTACAGAAATCCTGGAAAATTAATTAAAATTGCTTCAGAGCTTTTAGAATCCCTTAAAATCATTAAAATCCTCGGAAATTTTATAAAATCCTTCAGAATCTTTTTAAATATTCAAAAACCTGATAAGTCTTGTAAAATCGTTCCATACCTTCTAAAATTCTAGGAAATTTTTTACAAGTGCATGCAAATTTTTTATATTCCTAAAATCAATAAAATCAAAATTTAAGAATTTTAAATTAGATTAAAATCAAATTCAAAATCCTATTTAACGTCCAATACTCAAGTTAATGTATAGATCGTTGGATTATTGTTTTATTTTCGGGAATTCTATAAATTATCAATGAAATCCTTGGAAACCCATTGAAAATTTTTAAATCTCCTGATAAATTCTTAATAATTTTAAATTTTAATTTTTTTAAATACCATAAAATATTTCAAATACTTTAAAATCCCTTCAAGGTATTGAAATCCATTAAAAATGCCTTGGAATCTTTTAAAAACCCCTAAAATATTTAAAATCCTTAAAATCATTAGAAATCCCATGACAACATTTTAAAGATCTTGAAACATCCTTAGACTTTTAAAAAAGAGCCTAAAATCTTAAAAATCGTTTGGAGTACCTTCAAATTATTAAAATCTATTAAAAAGTCCTTGGAATCTTTTAAAATATTTCAAAAGTTTTTAAATCTTTTGAAATTCTTTAAAACTGTTTAAAGCTTTTGAAAATTTCTTGGAATTTGTTTAAAATGTTCGAAATCCTTTAAAATTCCTTCAAATGATTGAAATATATTAAAAAATCCTTGGAATCTTTTAAAATAACCTAAAATATTTAAAATCATTTGTAATCCCTCCAATTTATTGAAGTCTATTCAAAATTTCGTTGAATCCTTTAAAATACCTTAAAATATTACAAGAAAATTCAAAAATAGGTCCTGAGTCCTTGCAAATTCTTGGAGAATTTTTTATCCTTTGGAAATGTTTTGAAAACTTTTGAAATATCCCAAAATATTTAAAATCCTTTGAAATCTTTTGAAATCCTTTACAACTTTTTGAAGTTATTTAAAATTGCTTGGAAGTTTAAAAAATACCCTAAAATCTTTGAAATCCTTTGGAATACGTTCAAATTATTGAAGTCTCTCTAAAATTCCTTGGAATCTTTTGAAATATTTCGAATATTTTGACATCTTTCGAAATCCTTTGAAATATTTTAAAGCTCCTGAAAATTCCTTGTAATTTTTAAAAATATCCTGCAATCTTTACAATATTTTAGAATTCCTTCG
This sequence comes from Andricus curvator, assembly GCA_932195095.1. Lineage (NCBI taxonomy): Eukaryota > Metazoa > Arthropoda > Insecta > Hymenoptera > Cynipidae > Andricus > Andricus curvator. Next base: position 885,695 of record CAKNYM010053022.1, read on the forward strand.
AATTATTGAAATCTATTGAAAATCCCTTACAATCTTTCAAAATACCATGAAATACTTCAAATCTTTCGAAAAACCTTCAAATTATTGAAATCTATTAAAAATTTCTTGGGATATTTTAAAAGTGACAGTCCTGATTATTCTTAATAGTTACTTAAAGTACTTTTTATAGAAATTCCAGACTTTCCCTGACCTGCGGTCACCCTGTTAAGAGGACATGGAGCTTAAGGTGGAATCCGATCCACCAGAACTTGTATACCAGAGATAGAGGACGCTACAAAAAGTTTTTTGCAATAAGGAGAAAATGAGAAATCGAGTGTGAACTTCCTAACCTTCTTAATTGCTTCAAGTTTAACTAAAGACTAAGAGGCTATAAGGTAGCAAGACAGGTGAATAGATTAATAACTTGATCAAGCCATTTCAGACTAGCCCAGTCGCACGTTGAAGTCTCATTTACTTTCTGATCCTTTCGGATCTTACTCGCACCCTCATCCCACTAGGCTTATATGGCCACTTTCAGAAGTACAAATTATCACTTATTAAGAAAAGAAATAGAGAAGAGAAAAATGTAAGAAATCCGCTAAATGAGAAGGAACGATTATTTAAGGCTGAGCAGATCCTCTTCCCGTGCCGGAGGAAGAGGATCAGCTCGGTTCTGCTTTTGGGCGAACCTAACGACAAAATGAAAAACTGCCATCCTTCAGGACCCAAGTTCATGGTATTTTTTCGCTTTTTCGTTAGGTTCGCCCAAAAACAGAACAGAGCCAATCCTCTTCCCATGCCGGAGAAAGAGGATCAGCTCGGTTCTGCTTTTGGGCGAACCTAACGACAAAATGAAAAACTGCCATCCTTCAGGACCCAAGTTCGTGGTATTTTTTCGCTTTTTCGTTAGGTTCGCCCAAAAACAGAACCGAGCAGATCCTTTTCCTATGCCGGAGAAACAGGATCAGCTCGGTTCTGCTTTTGGGCGAACCTAAGGACAAAACGAAAAACTACCGTCCTTCAGGACCCAAGTTCACGTTAGTTTTTCGTTTCGTTGTTAGGTTCGCCCATAAACAGAACCGAGCAGATCCTCTTTCTCCGGCATGGGAAAAGGATCTGCTTAGCCGGTAACAGCATGGTAAGTAATAGTAATGGACTTTTTTCCGAAAAAAGGCCTTTACCGGTAATTCTATCACTCTTTAGATTATGTACACAAAAAACTAGACAAAATTGCTTCTCCTTTTAGCCTCAGTTTATGAAGTCCGATTTACCAATGATTTCCAGGGGCCTTAAGTGATGGAGGTGTTAGCCAATAGGAATAGGACATTCTAAAGGAGTACTGTTCCATCGAAAGTGGTCTTTCCCTCGAGGGCGTGTACTTGAGCCATACCACAGATTACAAGGAAGAGAATTCGAGAGGGTGAAATTACATCAGAAGGTAATAACAAGGGTGCAATAATGGGGTGCTGTAAACGAAAAGGGGAGAAGTGAGAGACGAACTATTTGAAGACACTTGGAGATAGGAAGAAGGTGCAATAACCGAGAATTCGTATCATTTCATCTCACCTTTCACTCCCTTTCCATCTTCAAAATGAACACTTTCTTCCCCTTTTCCTTATTTTATTTTCTGCTTTCTTAAAGAAAAAAGTTAAACACAAAACCAGTGGTTGCGAAATATAAGCTTCAAAGTAATTACAAGACTTCACAGCCGAAAAGGCTCTCAAAATAGGGCGAATAGGGCGATTTTTCAAGAAAATAGGGAAATGATGTAGGAATAAACTCTTTTAAATCAAAATAATGTATACGTGTCATATTGTTTTTAATATTAAACGCTTCAGATTCCTAAGATTTTAAGTCGAAATATACTGCATTTCTAACAAAATAGTTGAATTTTCAACCAAAAAATATTATCTACCAAAAAAGATTAATTTTACACTCAAAACGAGGAATTTTCATCAAAAGAGTTAATTTTTCAAGCTGAAAAGTATAATGTTTCAGAAAGCAGTTGACATTTAGACCCTAAAAGATAAATTTTCAACACAAAAGTTCATTTTTAACCAAATAGTCCAATTTTATACAAAAAATTGAATTTTCAACAAAAAAGTTAAATTTTCAACCAACAGTTGAATTTTAAACCCGAAAATATGAATTTTCAATTAAAACTGAAAATGATCAGTTTTCAACAAAAAATGGAATAGTTGAATTTTCAGTTTAAAAAATTAAATTTCAGGTCAGAAAAAACAAATTATCAACCAGTTGAATTCAATAAAAATAAGCGAATTATTAATAAAAGCGTTTAATCTTCAATCAAATCAGAATAATTTTCAACCAAAAAAGATTTTTCAGCCAAGAAATTAAAAAATTCAAACAAAATTGTTAAATTTTAGAGCCAAATAGTCTAATTTTCTACAAAACAGTTGAATTTTCAACACAAAAATGTGAATTTCAACGAAAAAGTTAATTTTCTGCCAAATAGTTCAATTTTATTTTTAAATAAATAATTAAATTTTCAAAGTAGTTTAATTTTCCACCAAAACAGTTGAATTTTGAGCCCAAACGATGAATTTTCAACCAAGAAGATTAACTTTCTACCAAAAAAGTTGAAATTTCAACAAAACACAAGGTTAAAAATTATACTGTTTTGCATAAAATTCGTTTTTTTAGCTTGAAAATTCAATAATTTGGTAGAAAAATAAACTATTCGATTTGGTTAAATATGTAATTTTTTGTTTGAAAATTAATCTGTTTTGGTTGAAGATTCAACTATTTAACTATTTTGTTGGATATTCGTCTTTTATTTTGTTGAAAAATCAACTACATGGATTACAGTTAACATAATTGAAAAAATATATTTTGTTAGGCTGAAAATTCATCATTTCAGTTGAAAATTCATATTTTCGGGTTGAGAATTAAACTTTTCTGCAAAAAATTCATCTTTTTGGCTTGAAAATTCAATAATTTGGTAGAAAAATAAACTATTCGATTGAAAATTACCTGTTTTTGTTAAAGATTCATATTTTTGGTTAAAAATTGAACTATTTTTCTGAAAATTTAACTATTTAGTAGAAAATTAACTTTTTTGTTGAAAATTCATCTTTTTGGTTGAGGGAGACGAGGGGAATAGTGGAGAAAGATTGTATACTCCGTGATTAAAACGCTTTTAGAAATTGGACTTGGAATCGAATTTTTTTAATTTCAAAAAAGGAATTTATTAGTGATAAGTTAATTTGGGTAAGAGCAGCTGCTCCTCATGAATTTTGAAAAGATGGGTCTATCTTGGGAAAGAGGGATGAAAAGTGCGTTTGGCAAGGCAACACACGGTTGAAAATTAAACTGTTTTGCAGAAAATTCGTCTTTTTGGCTTGAAAATTCAATAATTTGGTAGAAAAATAAACTATTCGATTTGGTTAAATATGTAATTTTTTGTTTGAAAATTAATCTGTTTGGTTGAAGATTCAACTATTTTGTTAGATATTCGTCTTTTTTTGTTGAAAAATCAACTACATGGTTTATAGTTAACATAATTGAAAAGAAAATATTTTGTTGGGCTGAAAATTCATCATTTCAGTTGAAAATTCATATTTTGGGGTTGGAAATTA
>CAKNYM010053022.1:889282-930801 GCA_932195095.1 Andricus curvator
AAATTCATCATTTCAGTTGAAAATTCATATTTTGGGGTTGGAAATTAAACTTTTCTGCAGAAAATTCATCTTTTTGGCTTGAAAATTCAATAATTTGGTAGAAAAATAAACTATTCGATCTGGTTAAATATGTAATTTTTTGTTTGAAAATTAATCTGTTTTGGTTGAAGATTCAACTATTTTGTTGGATATTCGTCTTTTTTTTTTGAAAAATGAACGATTTGGTTTACAGTTAACATAATTTTTAAACAAATATTTGGTTAGACTGAAAATTCATCATTTCAGTTGAAAATTCATATTTTGCGGTTGAGAATTGAACTTTTGTGCAGAAAATTCATCTTTTTGGCTTGAAAATTCGATAATTTGGTAGAAAAATAAACTATTCGATTGAAAATTACATGTTTTTGTTAAAAATTCATATTTTTGGTTGAAAATTCAACTCTTTTTCTGAAAATTTAACTATTTAGTAGAAAATTAACTTTTTCGTTGAAAATTAAACTTTTTGGTTGAGGGAGACGAGGGGAATAGGAGAAAGATTGTAAACTCCGTGATTAAAACGCTTTTAGAAATTGAACTTGGAGTCGAATTTTTTTAATTTCAAAAAAGGAATTTATTAGTGATAAGTTAATTTGGGTAAGAGCACCTGTTCCTCATGAATTTTGAAAAGATGGGTCTATCTTAGGAAAGAGGGATGAAAAGTGCGTTTGGCAAGGCAGCCCGAGACGCAATGTTCTCATCAGTATTACTCACTAGAGTCTGATATTTGACGTATCAAATTGAAGCACTATAAATAGACGACCCAGATCCTAAAATGTATCCCTTCGAAACTCAGGCCGTTGTTCTGGATTTGTAGGTTGTGATGCAAAAGATGTGAATATCTTCAATTTTGAGGAAATCCAAAAATTGATGAAGTTCGGAGGTTCATCAAATTCAAGACATTAACATTTCAACTCAAACTGGCCAAAAGACTTAATTTTCAAAAATCCCTGATTTTTCACTGAATAATTTTTTTTCCGTACCACTGATACTTAAAGATCAAAATTCTAATCTTGTAACTGGAAAATTTATTAAAATATCTAGACAGCTTTTAAAATCCTTGAAAATCATTTAAATCCTTGGAATCTTTTTAAAACTCGTAATTTTTTGTTGTAAAATCGTTCCAAATCTTCCGAAATTCTAGAAAATTCTTTACAACAGCATGAATACTTTTTTAATCCCTTAAAATCGTTAAAACCCTCAGAATTAAAAAAAAACCTAAAATCTTTAAAATTCTTTGGCATGCCTTAAAATGATTGAAATCTATTGCAAATTTCTTGGGGTCTTTTAAAATACCTTGAAATATTTCAAATCTTTTGAAATCCCTTGCAACTTTTTAAGGCTCTTGATAATTCCTTGGAATGTTTAGAGATACCTTATAATCTTTAAAATCCTTTGGAAGGCCTTAAAATTATTGAAATCTATTATTGAAAATTCCTTGGATTTATTGAAAAATCCCCAAAATATTTCAAATCCTTTGAAATCATTTGAAATCCCTTCAAATTATTGAATCTATTAGAACTTTCGTGAAATCTTTTAAAATAACCTAAAATATTTCAAAAGAATTCAAGAAAATTCAGAAATAGGTATAGACCTGAATTCAATAGTTGAACACTCATGGGTTAATTTATTAAAAGAAAAGTGTCTGAAGTAATATTTTTATTTTAAAAAGTGACTGCAGTGACTTTATCTTAAAAAAAGAGACTAAAAAGTGATTTGAGAAAAAGGGACTAAAAGTAACTATGTGGAAGCCCTCGTTATTTTTGACAGTTACTTAAAGCGCTTCTTACAGACATTCCCAGAATTTTTCCATTTTTGTTTTTCAAAATCCCTGACTTTTCCCTTCCCAACAAAATTCCCTGACTTTTGCCTAATTTTCAGGTTTACGTTTTCTACCGCGCGGATTTTGTTTCATTTTTAGCGGCTAAAAAGATTGAAATAGATGACAGCAAACTTTTCGATCTGATTATGAATTTCAAAAAATTAACAAAAATTACCGAGTGAAGTAATGAACAGAATCGAATGTCGCTTGAAACAGTTAAAAATATTGACTGTTAAATTGAATTTCAAAAACTTGCCATGCTGGAATTTTACAAATATTTTAAAAGGAAGGAATAAACTGGAACTTGGATTTAATCAGTCCGGATTTACTTCGTTCCGAGAATTGATGCCTCGGCGGTATCGTGATGAGAGAAGTCAAGGCGCCAAAACGTAGGATGTGCTCAGTCAAGCGTGACAAACAGTAGGAGGGCCGCACTTTCAGCGCGTTAGTTGCATCAGGTTGCGTCATGCGTCCAAATCCAACAGAAATCGTTTACACGGCCCTGACAGTTTACGCTAAGACGATCTGGATTTAGTTTGAAGGCCTGGCAAGCCATGCCCGAAACCGGAATTAAATCCAAGTTCCAGTTTACATCGAATTGGTTTAAGAATTGAAAGTTCTGCAAAGTATGTAAAATAATTAACGTATTGTACAGACTGTAATCTATTATTCAAATAAAAATTAGAGGTGGAAGAACGTAGTGTAAAAATATGAAAAAAATCCTTATGAGTGGAAACTATTCGAATAGAGAAACCGATCTGAATGGAAATTAGTGGTATTTATGGAACGGATTCACGAGGCTTGACTTTACTGAAATGTTCGCTTAACGACAAGCATGTATTGGACATAAAGCCCATCAGCCTAATGCAATCATCAGCGTTGTATAGTGACCATGAAACAGTTAGCCATGATATTGATCTATCAATTGGATTATGGCTTATGCTCGTACATTTAGAACAGATATACTTTCAAGCACAGGCTAGGACTAAATCGCGGAGTGGTTAATTAACTCTATTATTACATTACATTTATGTTTATCCTGCAGATTAGATTCGAGTCGCATAATCTCTCGATAAAATAGTGATATACATTTACCAACATATATTGAATTACAAAATAGCAAATCAGGAAATTACATTTTTCTATTTTTTTTTAATTTTCTGTGAAAAAATATCTTTTGTTCCGCTGGGAATCGAACCCAGGTCTTCCGATTGCCGGTATGGCGATCTAGACCGCAGGCACCTGACTAGCACTCGGAAGACCTGAATTCGATTCCCAGCGGAGAGAAAGAGTACCTTTTTTCATAAATAATTTTAAAAAATACATAAATTTATAACAAAATTCTAGTCTGAGAAGACGTTAAAATCCTAATTCGAGCCGTTACCTTAGGTCGATACAGTTATATAACCAAATATTAACCAAATAGTTGAATTTTCCACTAAATTAATGAATTTTTATTGAAAGAAATAAATTTTCAATCAAAAATATAATTATTAAATTTTTAATTGAAAGAATGAATATTTTTTTTAAATTTCGACAAAAAACGAATTTGCAACAAAACAGTTAAATTTTTAACTAAAGAAATAAATTTTCAACTAAAATTATGAATCTTTATCAATAGTTCAATTTTCAACCCAAAAATATGAATTTTCAACTAAATAGTGCAATTTTTTACCAAAATAATACAATTTTCAACCCAGGAGGACGCTTTTTTTACAAAAAAGTAGAATTTTCAAGCCTAAAAGACAAATTTTCCACAAAAGAGATGAATTACGAACAACAAGGTTAATCTTTAAACAAATATTTGAATTCTCAACTAAAAACAATAAATTTGAAACCAAGTATGAAATACTTAATTTTTCAGTTGAAAAAATTAAGTTTTAACAAAAAAAAAAGAATTTTCAACAAAATACATGAATTTTCAACCAAATAGTTGAATTTTTAAATAAAAATGATCAAGGTTCAACCAAAAATGGATTAGCTGAATTTTCAGTCCAAAAATTTAATTTTTAACAAAAAAAAATGAATTTTCCACAAAATAATTCAATCTTCAATCAATAAAATGAATTTTTAACAAAGTAGTTCGACTTTCAACCAAATAGTGAAATTTTTAACCAAGAATATAATTATTAGTATACTTTTTATTCAAACGAATTAACTGTCAAACAAAAATAGTTGGATTTAGCTATTGGATTGGCGAAAAAACGAGAAAAATCTGAAAAAGGGGAAGTTTCTTGGAAACAAAGAAAAAAAGGGGAATTCTATTTAAAAAAGGGGAAAAAAGGGGAAAAAAGGGGAATAGGGGAAAGGCTCCGAAGTATGTAAGTTGTAAGACTTACGTCTTACGAGGACTCTGGGATATAAACATTTTCTTTTTTTGATTTGGTGTTTCAACTTTTCTTCCCAAGGTAATTAAAGCATTTTCACATGCTTTCCGAGGAAGCATATAAACTGCACAAATTGCCCTGAATTATCGACGAAGTTCTGAATTTTCGACCTGGAGATATTGGACGATAAAGTGCACTGCATAATCCTAGAAGCAGGTGTGCAGCAAACCAAGTTTTCAATTTTAAATGACTCTTACGTGATGTAGATTCCACTGGCATTGAAAAAAATATATTTTCTTAGTAATGTGAAAAATATACTTCTCAAACAATTTTGATCAATATTTAAGGCTACTTAGATATTTTCCAATTCTGAAGACTCTGATTTTATTCCACATTTTTACAGCCATTGTTTTGAAATTTGATTGAATTTAATATTAAACAATGTTATTTCAAATTGAAAGCTTACAAAAAACAATTAAAAAGAGGACAACACGAATTACGGAATAATTGTACACAAAAACGTTAAAAATTGAATGGTTTCAAAAAATCTTTCAAAAGTGTGAAATGTCATTTTTAAAGCTTGAATATTTGAACAATTTTCAATGCTTCATTTATAACAATCATTCGAATTAGGATTGACAAAATTTTTTTAACTTTTTAGTGTTAAAGGTTTAAATTTGAAATATAATTTTTTTGATGATCCAAAGGCTTTTCTGTGTACAGTCCAGCACAAAATTACTGATTTATAAAATCGACATAATTTCACCGAACTTTAGAAAAAAAAGTAATTAAAAAATAGTTGAGCTTATAATTGTTTACTGTATTTCCCTTCCATTTTTGACAAAAGTCGTAATTTTTATCCAATTTTAATTACAGTTTCATTTTAACCCTTAAAAGATTCTTTACGGTGAATAACTTTTAATTCCTGGTCTTTTGCCAGTTGTCTCCCGGTCAATTATTAATTTTTCCTAGTAAATTTTAAAGCATTCAAAAGACCGGAATAATTTCATACGATTTTTTAAGATTCCACAAGATTTCTAAACATTTTAGAAGGTTTAAAAGATTTCTGATTTGGAACAGAGAATTTTGCAAAACAACTATTATTCTGAATTTAAACAGGGATTTTTTTAATTTTCCATCATTCCCGATCCGTATCAAAAATTCGCTGAACCATATTTTTCCAACATTTGGAAGAGAGAAGTTTAAAATTATAACGAAATTTGACTTGGAGCAAAGATTTATTTTAAATTCTCTTCTTCTAAATAAGAATTAATTTTTTTCCCAAAATTCCCGTTCCCTGTTCCAAACTGAAAATTATAATTTTTCAAGGAAATTCCATATCCCAAACACAAATTATATTTCTTTACTAAAATGTTATGCCCAGCACAGAATTATAATTGTTTTAGAAAATTCACTGTTCTCAGACAAAATTGTAATTCTTTTGGAAAATTCCCTGTTTCAATTAAGAATTACGATTTTTTTACCAATTCCTTGACCCAACTCAGAATTAGCACTTTTAATTTGCATAGTCAATTAATTAATAATTAAAATTAAAATTATATTCACCAATAACTTTATTTTAACGAAAAAAAAATTAATTTAAAACAATTTTTTAAACTATTTTACTGAATTATATTCCCGATAATTTCCCGCTGACCAAAATTCCCAGTCATTTCCCGGTTAACTTTAAAAAAATCTTCAAACAAACAGTTGTATTTATAACCAAATAGTTTAGAAATTTCAAGCAAAAGAGACGAATTTTCTACAAAACAGTTGAATTTTCTACGAAAAAGTTATATTTTTAATCCAAAAAAAATGAATTTTCAACCAAACGGTCGAATTTTCATGCAAAAAGATTAAACTTCAACAAACTAGTTGAATTTTCAAGCCTAAAAGACAAAGCTTTTTGAAGAAAGTTAATGTTTTAACAAAAAAGTTAATTTTCAACTCAGAAAGATTACTTTTCCACCATACAACATGAATTTTCAATCTATAAGAACGAATTTAGTATCCAAAGAGATAAATGTTTAACAAAAAATGATGCCTTTTGAACACAATAATTGAATTTTCAACCAAAGGGCCCAAATTTCAAATAAAATAGGTTAGACCTTAACCAAAAAGAGTTGCATTTACAACATTTTTAAAATTATACTTAAATTACAATATTTAATAAAATTTGGTTAAATTTGATTAATTATTTATTAATTTTATTTTCTATCATTTTATTTTTATTATTTTATTTTTATTAATTTTATTTCTGAAAACAAAACGATACATTTTTAACCAAATAGTTGAATTTTAATGCCAAAAATAAGAATTTTTTAGAGGACAGTAAAATTTGCATCAAAAAGGTTAATTTTCAAAAAAGAGCGATTAATTTTCAACCAAAAAAGATGATCTTTCTACCATAGAATGGTCGATTTTTTAACTGAAACAAGTAAACTTTAACTTAAAAATGTTTTTATTTTCAACAAAATAGTTCGATTTTCAAGCCCAAAGGACGAAATTTTTTAGAATTTTCAACCAAAGAGTTGAATTTTTAACAAAATAATTAAATTTTCAACAATATAGTTGAATTTTTAACCAAATAGTTAAATTTGCAACCTAAAGAGATGAATTCTAAAAAAATATAATAGTTGATATTTCAACCAAAAAAAGATTAAATTTCTACCAAAAGAGATGAATTTTAAAACCAAAAGGACGAATTCTTTACATAGAAGATTCATTTTCTACTGAAAAAGATAAATTTTTAACAAAATTAATAAATTTTCAAGAAAATAGTAAAATTTTCAACCAGAAAGATGAATTTCCAACTAAAATAATAATCAATTTTCTAACAAAAAATGTAATTTTCATCATAAAAATTATTTTTTCCGTCAAGAAAGAAAAAAAGTTTATTCAAATTGTTGAACTTTTCAAGCCAAAAGGCGAATTTTGGTGTAAAACCGTTAAGTTTTAACTCAAAAATCTGACTTTTTAACAAAAGTGTTAATTTTAAACCGGAAAGTTGAATTTTTAACCAAAAAAGAGGAAATTTCAAACAAAAAATTAGTATTCTACCAAAAAAAGATGAATGTTCATAAAAAAGACCAATTTTTAAACGAAAATGGAAAAAATACATTCTCAGTTTAAAAAAAATTTATTTTAAACAGAAAAAACGGATCTTCAACTGAAGTAATGAATTTTCAAATAAAATGATGAATCTTTGGCTAGTCGTCCTGAAATTTCGGGACAAATAGAAACTTTTTCAATTTAAGAATTTTAAATTAGATTAAAATCAAATTCAAAATCCTATTTAACGTCCAATACTCAAGTTAATGTATAGAATTCCTGAAAATAAAAACAAGAATCCAACGACCAAATTTGGACAATCACCATAAAATGCTCCTATTGTAATTTAAGAATGTTTTTGTGTTGTGAGTTGAAAAAAATTCCCCTTTTTCATGGACAAAAAATAAAAAAGAGGAAAGAAACATGAGAAGGCAAGCAACCAAACCCCCTTCCCTCTCTTTTTTTATTTCTTTCGTCCTTTTTATTTTTATTATTATCAACTCACAACACAAAAACATTCATAATATTTACCAAAGTAAGAAAAATTTCTCATTTTTCTTTTCTCTTTTTTATGTTTTGTCCAAGAAAAAGGGGAAATTTTTTTTTGTAGGAAAATTTTTTCTTTTTTTTTTCAAATTACAGTAGGAGCATTTTATGGTGATTGTCCAAATTTGGTCGTTGGATTCTTGTTTTTATTTTCAGGAATTCTATACATTAGAAACTTTTTCTAGTTTCCAATTTCAATTTTCAAAGTTTCATTGTGATTAAAATCAAAACTAAGTATAGAGTGTATAAGTGGAAAAAAGTCGCATTTTGTCAATAAAGTCGAATAAATCACACGATCCGAGCTCTGCGAAATCTATACATAAAATCGTGTAATGGGAATGGTATGGTACAGGGCAAACTTGTCATGCAGAAAATGTTGATCTTGCTTTGTGAGAGGATTTAGACCTATTCGAGAGATTCCTATCCAAGTAGCTACTTCGACATCGTGTTGCCACTGCTTATCTAAAGCACAAAGTGTTATGTCTCTCTTCCAGGCATTCACCAACAGAAACTGGAAACATTATCGCAGATAGTTTCACAGGTGTCTATTCAGCACCTTGGGATGTTGAACTTATCAGATTCAAATCTCGGAGAATGGCGGTTAGAACTCACAATCAGAAATAGCCAGTTAAAATATAAAAGCGTACCCGAAGACAAATGAATATTAGAACTCAATATCTCGATTTTTAACTACAAAACAATGATCTAGAGATTAAGGTGTAATAATATCATGATATTAAAATTTAATATCCAGATAATACTTTCAAGCGCAATTAAATAAATTACATTTTCCTATTTTTTTTTTAATTTTCTGTGAAAAAAAAATCCTCTTTCGTTCCGTTGGGAATCGAACCCACTTTGGACCGTTGAATTCTTGTTTTATTTTCAGGAATTCTATACATTAACTTGATTATTGGACGTTAAATGGGATTTTGAATTTGATTTTAATCTAATTTAAAATTCTTAAATTTCAAAAGATTTCTAATTCTTTTGAGGCGCGAATATTTTCAAACTATAACTCTTCTTAAATTTTAAATCTTAATTCTGGTCAAAACATGGGAAAGAGGATGATTTTTCGTGAAAATATGAGAACCGGGAATAAAATTTTCTAAATAAAAATAATGTATAGGTGTCATATTCAATTCAATATGAAACGATTAGAATTCCAAGTCAAAAAATATTTCATTTAAAAAAAAAAGTTGAACTTTAACCAAAAAATATTAATTTTCCACCAAAAGAGATGAATTTTTAACCCAAAAAGACGGATTTTTAACAAAATAGTTGAGTTTTCAATCTAAAAAGTCCAATTTTTTGAAAACTTTAGACTTTCCAACAAAAAAATATTAATTTTCAACAACAACAAATAATTTCAGCTAAAAAGTTGCATGTATAACAAAATAGTTCAACTTTCAGGCCAAAGAGACGAATTTTAAACGAAAGAGTCCAATCTTCAACCTATAAAGATGAATTTTCAACAAAATAGGCGAATATTGAAATAAAAAAGATTTAACTTTAACCAAAAACAGTTGCTTTTTTAACAGAATAGTTGAATTTTCAAGACAAAACTAGAAATTTTTAAAAGACAGTTGCAGTTTAAATCCAATCTTCAACCAAAAAATTAATTTTTTACAAACTAGTTCAACTCTCAACCAAGTATTTGATATTTTCAATTCTTTTCAATTTTCAATCTAAATTATAAATTTTAATCCAAAAATGGAACAGTCACATTTTAAGATAACAAAATAATAATTCTAAAAAAAAAAAAAAAAGAATTTTTAAGAAAATAGTTAAATGTTTAACTAAACAGATGAATTTTCAACTAAAATTATATTTTTTTAAATAAAATGTCAACAAAGAAGTTAATTTTTCAACAAAAAAAAAAGAATTCTCAACGATGTAATAATTGATATTTAACCAAGGAAGATTTTAATTTAAATGAAAAACAGTTGAATTCATCCAAAAAAAGACGAATTTTCAACAAAAACGTTGAATCTTGAACAATAAGAAAGAATAATTTTTAACCAAATAGTTGAATTTTCAACCAAGAAAGATAAATTTTCAGAGAAAACTGAACTAGTTAAATTTTCAGTTTAATAAATTAATTTGTAACCAAAAACGAAAAGAATTTTCCACCAAATAGTTACATTTTCAACCAACTTGATGAATCTTCCACGAAAAAAATGAATTTTTAACAAAGTAGCTCAATTTTTAAAAATGTATTTAAATTTTGGACCAAAAAATATAACTTTTTATCAATATAGTTGAATTTTCAACAACAAAATTAAATTTTTAATCATATAGTACAATTGGTAACCAAACAAGATGAATTCCGAACCAAAAAAAAAACAGTAGACTTTTCAAACAAAAAGAATTAACATTAAATCAAAAAATGTTGGATTTTTTTATCGGCTTCTATTAATTCAGTTCGCCTTTACGCAAAAAGAGGAGAAAAAGGAGAAAAATGACAAGTTTCTTGAAAACAGAGGAAAAAAGAGGAATTCTATAGAAAAGGGGAAATAATGTGGAAATAATTTGCAAAGAAAACTTTCTTTCATATCCAAAAGTCGTGTTGTATTTCGCTAAATATCATTAAAACGAACCTCCCTCTGAAGAAAACTGAGAAGTACCCCCAAGTCTTAGCTGGAAATATTGGGAAGTCGATATATAAATACAGCAATTACTGTGCAGTACTTTGATCCTTGTTTCTTTCCCCTTTGCTCTTCTCTGATAGCTTGCCTCGGGGAAGACGACTCAAAGTCTGTAGAGCGATCTCTCCTTTGGGAGAGATGAAACTCTATGTAAACCCCATTTAAAACGAAATGAAGAGATATTCAGCAAATTAAGTTTAGATTCTAAAATATTAATGCTGCAATCAAACTCATAAGAGAAATTCCATAATAACATTTTGGAGAGAAAATTAATATTTTTTATTAATAAATATTATATAAATGTTATACACACAATTCCCAATACAAGAACGGTTTTCAACATGGCTTGCAGTAGCCTTGAACCTAAATCGGGGTAATCCAAACGTAAAGAGGCTGGGCCGTATGAACCATTTCTGTTGAATTTGAACGCATGACGCAACCTGATGCAACTAATGCGCGAAGAGTGCGGCCTTCATACTGTTTGTCACGCTTGACTGGGCACCATCTCTCTCTCTCTCTCTCTCTCTCTCTCTCGGCCCCGCAGCTCCCTTCATCATGAAACTGTCGAGGAAATCAATTAGAGGAATATCGTAAACTGGGGGTTCCTATATCGGGATTTGAATGTACTTCGTAATTTTTTTTCTATGAATAATAGACTCCAACTCATGCAAGAACCAAACATTTTCGAGCGTTTGTGGGCTTATTTTAAGATTTAAGTTAAGAGCTTTATCAGCAGTTTACGACATTTACTTTCAAATAATGTCAACACCATAAAAAAGTAGAACCAGTTCAGTATGCCCGTAAATAATTTATAGAGAAAAAAGTGCGTATCATTTTTATTTGAAGAAGTACTTTAGAAAAAAATTACCCGGATTTTACCTAAGTATTAATTTTAAAATAAAAAAATATATCACAGGGTGGCCACAAAGCTTAATTTTCAAAATGTTCTCATTTTTCCTGCCCAATAATACTTAAAGACCAAAATTTTAATCTTGTATCATGTTCAGACTTCACAGCACAAGATGCTCTCAAAATCGGAGAAACAAAATAGTTGAATTTCCAACAACAAAATATTTTATACCAAAAGGAATGGATTTTCAACCCAAAAAGACGAATTTTCAATAAAAAAGTTAAGTTTCAGGCAAAAAGTAGAATTTTTTAGAAAACAGTTCACTTTTAAGCCTGAAAAAAAGAATTTTTAACAAAAAAGTTAATTTTCAATCACGAAAGATGAATTTTCAACCAAATAGATGAATTTTCAAGAACAAAAATGATATTTTAACAAAAAATTTGAACTTACAACAAAACAGTTGAACTTTCAAACCAAAAAGACGAATTTTCAACCCAAAAGACGACTTATTTGGAAGAGAGCTGAATTTTCACACAGGAAAGTTCAATTTTAAACAAAAAAGTTAATTTTCAACCAAAAAAGATGAATTTTCAACCAAAAAAGATGAATTTTCAACAAAGAAAGATGAATTTTCTACAAAAAAGATGAACTTTACATCCAAAAAGGTGAATGCTCAACAAAAGAGTTGAATTTTCAACCAAAACGATTACTTTTTGACAAAATAAATGAATTTTCAAGAAAATAAATAATTTTTCAAAAGACAAATTTTTAATAAAATATATGTATTTTCAATCAAATAGTTGAATTTTCATCTCATAAAGAATGAATTTAAAAAAATTAAATAGTTAAAATTTTAGACATAAAAATTAATTTTCAATTAAAAAAAGAGTTTTTAATAAAATAATTAAATATTCATCCAAAGGGGTGAATTACAAAAAATTTGACAAAGTAGTTCAACTTTCAACCTGGTAGTCAAATTTTCAACAACAAAACATGCATTTTTAATCAAATATAGTTTAATTTTTAACCAAAGAGATGAATTCAAAACTAAAATGATGAATCTTCAACAAAAAAGTGTTTTAAAAAAGAAGTTCAGCTTGCAACCAAGTACTGGAATTTTCAACAACAACAAAGCGAATTAAAAAAGTGGAATTTTCGACCCAAAAAGACAACTTTTTAACAAGATAGTTGAAATTTTTAACCAAACAAAATTAATTCTGAACCAAAAATATAATAGTAAACTTTTCAACTAAAAATAATTAACTTTTAATCAAAAATAATTGGATTTTCTTATTGGATTCTATTATTTCAGTTTGCCATTTTTGTTTTAATTCCTGACTTTTCCATGATTTTTCCTGGCCAACAAAATTCCCTGATTTTTCCCTGATTTTCCCTGGCCTGCAAAAATGTTAAAATTAATCGAACCGTTTGAGCAAAGGGAATAAATTTGTGAGTTGACAATAGAAAAAAGTAAAAAAAAATTGAAATCGATTAATATCTTTCTTGATTCTCTTCTCTTTTTTGATTTAAAAACTCAAAATTTTGAAAATTCAGAAAAATGTGTCCATTAGTTTAAAACATTATGGCGATTTTTGATATGTACAGTTCTTGCTAGTAAACAATAATAAAAACTTAAAAAGAAAAGAAAGTTTTTTGCTAATTTTAGAATTTTTTGAAAATGTGCAAAAACATTATTGTCTTGATTGAGGTAAATGCACACTTTTTTGAAATAAATGGTATATTTCACTATTTCGCCTTCAAAAAATTTGTTGTGGTGTTTAACAAATTCCAAAATCGCAAAAAAAATCAAACATACCGAAATCCCAAAATTCCTAAATCACGAAATAAATTGAGTTCGAAAAAGAAAAATAATAATACTCCTCAAGCTGAAAAAATTTCAAATTCGAGATATTCAACTATTTCCAAAATGCATATGACTCAATCTAAAAAAACATTTTTTTGCACATATAAACCAAATTATAAATTAGGTAAATAATTTTTTTTCAATTTCTAATTTTTTATTATTGTTCACTAGCAAAAACTGTAAATGTGAAAAGTTTGACACCATTTTCGAACTAATAGGGATTTTTTTGAGTTTTTAAATAAAAAAAGAGAGCAGAAGATTTAACTGATTTCAAAAATTATTATTTTTCAAGGATATAATAGTATCTTTCTCTGATGTCTGAAAAGATCATAATATGAATAATGAGTTTAGTGGCGACTAATAAGGAGGGAAAACCCCCTCTTGATTCCCGTAAGTCTGAGACCAAAGATGTACGATCTCTCATGAGCGTTCGTGAAATACGGTCGTTCAATCTTGCACAATAAATGTGTAAAACGAGGTACGAGATACGTAGTACCTTATTTTCAGACCATATTTATAAAAAATATACTCGTGTGTAACATTATTTATAATTTTGAAAAAGAGAGCGAGATTTCAAAGCAAATTGCAGAACGGTTGTACTTTACATTTTAAAAAGCCCACATCCATTTCGAAATTAAGAATATCTTAAAATTTTTTATTTTTTATTTTTTATTTTGTGTAACTCTGAATTTTGTCTCGTCCTCATTTTTCGAGTGTTTTTATCATATAAGAAACATTCTGGACTTTGGGATGAGTCGAACTTCATGACTTCTGGATTTTCCTGAATAAACTTGGGGATTTTGGATAACCCATGACTTCGAGATTCCAAGTTTATACGAATACTAATATTGGAAAGTCTAAAAGTTTGAAAAATATTGAAAAGACCATCGAAAAAAACAGTATTTATAAAACAAGATAAAATACCTGAGTTTTATTTATTGCACCTTATGCGACGATACTTACTCTTTCAGAAACCAATCAGAAAAAGGAAAACCTGTAAAATGAACAAAATGATAACTGTTCTTTAAAAAAGATATTTAGAAATCATTCCTCTCAAATAAATTTCTATTATGTACGTATTTAATTTTACCTCCAACTTTTTTTAGAAGTTTCAGAATAATTAAAATATTTTAAAATAAAATGAGACAGGATCGCCATAAAATTCGTAAGAAAAACATTTTCCAGTTATTAAAATTTGAAGCTTGAAAGTTCGACATTATGAAATTTTAACCGTTCACAATTAAGCAAATTTTACAAATATTTTTTGATTACCTAATTTCTCAGCCAGAAGAACTCCAGATTTTGTACTAACTATTTTTTTTTCATATTTCTCCTCTTATCTTCCATCCTATCCTGTCCTAGCCGATCTAACGCCATCTTATCCCACCCTTCCCCTCACTTCTGCATCCCTAGTTCCCCTCCCTACCTTCCCTACTTCCCATCCAATAGGTCCTGTCACCTCCACCCACAATACTCCTCTCCTACTTCTCCCGCAACCCTCCACAACCCTTTCCAGTACCTCTCCTACTGCCCCTCCCAAACGGCCCTTCCCTCCCCTCACCAACCCTACTTTCCATTCCCATACATACTTCTCTCTACTACATCCCCACCCTCATACTCTACTTCCCCTCTCCTATTTATCCTCTCCACACTTTTCCCTACTTATCTATTTTCCCTTCTACCTTTTTTCCTCTCCCGACCCTAATTTTCCTTCCTTTAGAACTTTCTTTCAAAATTCTAAAGGAGCTGTGGCAGCAATTTCTTGATTTCCTAATTACTCTGCCAGAAGACCCCTAGATTCTTTACTAACAATTTTTTTAAATCCTCGTCAAATAATTAGTTAAAGTAGGCGTTATATATGCCTACAGAAAAAGGTTTCGTAGCCTATTAAGAGGTTAATTACGTAATTCCACAATCCACAATCCTCACTTCCCCTTCTCAACTGCCCGACCCTCTTCTCTCCTGTAACTACCCCTACTACCCACCCATCTCCTTCCTACCTTCCATACTTCCCCTCCCATATGCCCCTCTCCTACGCCACACTCCCATCTCCTACTTCTTCGAAACCCCAACCCTTCCAACTCCTCTCCTACTTCCCTTTCCATACGGATCCTGCCTTACAGTTAGCGTCCCTTTCCTCATCACTACTTTCCTCTCCTACTTCCCAATTCCCTCCCCTACTTTACTACTCCTACCATATTTACCCTCCTCTCACTTCCCCCCTACTTTCCTACTTGCCCTCCCACTTCTTCTCCTCATCCACTCCTTATTTCCCTCCCTTCACTTCAGCTCGCATCCCTATCCCGAATTCCCCTTACTATCCCGAATTCCCCTCCCAATCCCATACCTACGAACACAGACCGAAAATATAAGGGCTTCTGCCCGGGGCTACGAAACTAAAAATAAATTCACTGTCCCTTCCTGGTTTCCTGGTGCAGTGGGCATCCTCTCAAGAGTATTTCTCAACCGTGTGTAAAATTGTAATTAAAAGGGATTAATTTACAAATTAGTCTTGATAGTAACCTCGGCGTCTCCTCGGTTCTGAGGTTAGAGGTGCAGTGGTCCGTGTGAGTTTGGAGGGCTGCTCCTGTATGGGAATCAGGAGCGTGATATATGCGGCTCTTCGGACTGAGCTATCGCGGTGTAGATTGTTAGGCGAGGCTCTCCGTGGCATAACTGATTGCTTCGTACATCTCGGATTTCTCTTTTCCTTCCGTCCTTCTTCCCTGAAAACCCATCCCATCGAACCAACTTTTGCATCGAACCAACTTTTGACTTGAACCTGTTCCGATCGCTCGAATAAATCGCGCCAAGTAGGCGTATCGAAATCGATCAAACTAAATAATGCGAATCGAATCTGATTTATAATCAGAACATTAAACGTGTCTCAAGAATGGGAAATAATATAAACTTATAATAAAGAAAAAGTTAACAATTAAAATTATAATTAAACACTTATAACTCCTTATACGCACTTTAAGAGTCAGAAAGAAGAAAAAAAACTATTTAGGGATACAAAAAATATTTGGAAACCCTAAAAAAATAGTGCGAGATATCGAAAACCAAAAAAGAATTATTCATACAACTCTTCTGAAAAAGGTAGTTCCAAATTCTCCAAATTCTACTTTTCCCAATTTCTATTTTTCCAAATTGCCGTTTGACCTAATTTTTATTCCTCCGAAGGGGAAACTGCAAGAAAAAAGAGTTAAGCGTTTTTAGGGGCAGGTGGTGTGGGCTATATTCTTACTCCCACTCACACTGAACCACTTTTCCAGGGGCCCCCAAAAAAGTTACGCGTCCTAGTGCTGAGCGATTTAAATCAGCCCCTGTTAAAGGACCAACCTTTCCAATGTCCCTGATTCAAAATATTCAACACTGGGATGCGTGATTTCTTTTTGTTCCCCTGGAAAAGGGGTTCGGGGTGAGTGGGAGGAGGATGTGTGGGTCTCGTCCCTCCCCCCACTCAGAATTTGACATCAGGGACATTGGAAAGCTGGAAGGAGTCTACTGATCGCAGAAATTCAACTAGCTCCTTTCACCTTTTTAAAGTACCCGATTTAAAATGTCCAACATTAGGACGCCTGGTTTCTTTTGGGAACCCTGACAAAGGAGATCGACATGTTTAGGGGGAGGGGTCGTAGGCCACAAGTCTCCTCCCACTCACACCGAATAATTTCCAGGGGCCCTAAAAAAAAATCACGCGGCCTAGTGTTGACCATTTAAAATCTGGGAAGTGAGGGACGGGGTGAGGGCAACAGCCGTCCACCCACTCATGCCGTAATCCTTTTCAAGGCCCCCCCCCCCCCAAAAAAATGGGCGATGGTCAATTCCGCCCTGGGTACGAACGAACGGTTCCCCCACTACACAGCTTCCCCTCACTCAGCCGAACTGCTGCCGTCGATCCTGGTCAGCGGGAGTCCTTTGTACCTAACGAGGACTAAAATGCAGAATATAACATTTTTTCAATTTAGCACTTGGTAATTTATAAATATAATATTCAAAATCTGCGAATTATAACGATTCCAACGATATGTTATTTTACTTGAAAAGTTGAAAATTAAAGAATAAATGTTCAAATTATGAGAAATTTTATGGAAAATTTTTCAGAATATTTCACTCGAATTCACTGCAGTAGTCTTAATTTATTAGTGCAATATTTTACCTAACTTGGGAAATTCCGGAAGCTAAAATTTGGCCACATTTGAAAACTTATTAACTAACATCATAAATTTAGTTTATTTCTCAAACAATCTCATTTCTCAAAATTATTCCTAAATAATTTTGCACTCCCAGTCCACTATGGAGACGATCTCAAAAATGTCGTTTTTTAAATCTAACTTCAGAAATTTTGAACAGAGACCAAAACGGAAAATTGCATTTGCTTAAGTGTCGAAAAAAAGTTAAAAACTGAATTCGACAAATTTTGAAAATAATTATTCTTCCTTTAAAAAATAATATGTTTGATATTACTGTCCCAGACGTTTTACTACTGGCACTTAAGTTTTTTTTTTATTAACTTAAGCCTCAACCAAAACAGACTAATTTCCAAACCAAAAAAAAGGAATTTTTATAAAAAGAGTTGAATTTTTAACCAAAAATTATATAATGTTATACAATTTTAAGCTAGAAACATTAATTTATACATCGAAATTTGTCCTAAAATTTATTTGAAAATTCGCTTAAAAATTTGTTTTTGAAAATCATGAAAAAATTTTCCACGAATCTAATGCAAATTTTGTTATTTATTATCTTGAAACATGAATTTTTCCTACAATTTGTTGAAAATTCAGCAAAATAAAAAAAAAATGCTTCAAAACCTTCCAGATTCTATTTTGAAATTTTATAAAAATATGTTTTTTAATTAATTTTTCAAAAAAGAATTCATTTTTAGTTTTCCTAGGAATTTTAATAAAACTTTTCTATTCTTTTGAAACCTTTCAAAATGCTTAGAAAGCTTTTAAATGTTGTGTTCAGAATCTTTAAAAATGTACGTTTTGTTTTAAATGTTATGAAATATTTTCAAGTTTTAAATTATTTTGGAATCTTTTCAAAATTTCTAAATGTATCTTAAGCTTGCTCGAATTTTTTCCAAATTAATAAGTCACTAAACATTTTTTCAGTTTTTAATGAAAATCACTTTTTTGGGTTGAAAATTCCTTAATTTTTAATAGTATTGTGATAATTCATTCATTTTATTACAAATTAATCTTTTTGGGTGCAAAATTAATCTTTTCGGTTGAAAAGTCAACTGTTTGGTTAACAATTTTTTATTTGGTAAAAATAAATTTTTGTGGTTGAAGACTCATTATTTTAGTAAAAAATTAATTTCTTTGGTTGAAATTTTTACTGTTCTGTTGAAAATTCAAGTTTTGCTTGATAAATGATATTTTTCAGTTAAAAATTCAATTATTTTGGTAGAAAATTCATATTTTTGTGTTGAAAATTAAACTTTTTGTTTAAAAATGCAAATCTTTGGGTTGAAAACTAAACTGTTTTGCTAGAAATTCGTCTATTTGGATTGAAAATTTAACATTTTGGCTGAGATTTTTTTTCTTCATTGACTGCAAAATCTTTCTTGGTTAAAAATTCAACTCCTTTTTTGAAAATTCTTTTTTCTTTGGTTTAAAAATTAGGTTTGGAAATTTTTGAAATGAAGAATAATTATTTTCAACATTTTCTGAATTCAGTTTAAAATTTTTTTCGACACTTAAGCAAATACAATTTTGTGTTTTGGTAATATTCAAAATTTCTAAAGTTAGATTTGAAAAACGACACTTTTGAGATTGACTTCACGAAAATCCTTTATATTCTGTTTTTTATGTGTTAAACCAGTATTTTTAATTAACTTTCATAAACAAATTGGTTAAGAAATAAACTAAATTTATGTTCTTTAATAAGTTTTCAAATTTGGCCAAATTTCAACCAAACAATAAATTAAAGCTACTGCAGTGGATTTGATGAAAATACTGAAAAATTTGTTCATAAAATTTCATATAAACTTGAACATTTCTTCTTTAATTTTCAGTTTTTTAATTCAAATAACATATCGTTGGAATCGTCATAATCAGCAGATTTCGAATATTATATTTATCAATTACCAAGTGCTAATTTGAAAAAATGTTATATTCCGCATTTTAGTCCTCATTAGGTACAAAGGACTCCTGCTGACCAGGATCGACAGCAGCAGTTCGGCTGAGTGAGGGGAGGCCGTGTAGTGGGGAACCGTTCGCAGGTCCCAGGGCGGAATTGTCATCTGCCCAAAAAAATGGGTGATCATTTTTTTAAACTTTTTTTTTAAGATTAAGAAATAATTCGAAGCATCTCTCAAAAATTAAGAAGAAAAAACACCTAATTCAGAAATGTGAAGACCTTGAGAGCAAACTTTTGAAGAAAAAAATGGTAAGAAACTCTGGACATATCTAAGTATATGGGGCTATGAATTATTGAATAAAAAGAGTGAATCCTTGATTTTGAAAGGCGATAAATTCAGGCAGAATTTTATGCGATGTGACCATGGAAAGTGCGACTTGGTCGAAAGCTTGGCGTTCCGAAATATATTCATTCTGCCTTGTGTACCTCTCCTGCATACATTGTGCTCGCATTGTTCTGCGGATATTGTCTGCTGAGGAAGCAGCCTAGCCAGTCTGCTGAATTTTTAATCGCTATGTATCTCACATTCCTAATTTTCTCCAGTCTCAGGTCTATATCTACCCAACTTCTCTTAAATTTTTCACCAACTCAATCTCCTCATTCACTCTTAAAATATTCCAAGAGCATTAAAAAAATTAATTAAATACCAAATTCTACGAAAAATTCATCTCATTGAATTCATTTTCAAAATTTTCAATTCAATCATTATTGATGAACAAACTTGAGGCTAAGAAGAAGAAACAAATTTAAGGTGACCGAAAAACTTTATTTTCAAACTTCGCTGACTTTTCCCTTTTTTTCATTCTTTATATATTATTATACCATTAAGCCATTTCCCTTTCGGGGTAGGCGTAATTTTTTACAACTGGCATAAAACAATTTTTAGTTCAAATTTATTACTTTCAGGGGACGATTATGTAACTTTTTCACTTTCACTTCCACTTGTACTTTTTACAAATTCATGGCAATTGTATTTTTGAACATTTTATCTGTCACAATTATTAAAAAAAAAAACCAATCAACGTGAATTTCGGAAAAGTGGAAGCGCAAATTAAAGTGAAAATGTTATATAATTATATAAAAGAATTTTAAATTAGAATTGATAAATTTTTAATTTATTATTCTCTAATTTATTCGAAAAAAGTGAAAAGTTACATATTTAAAAAAATTCAGAAATTCAAATAATCCATTGAATTTAGTATAATTGAATGAGTTTAAAAGAATTTGAGTGGACTAAAAAGATTCAAGAGAATTCCAAAGAATTCAAAAAAATATAATATTTGAAAATCTCTTCAAATCTTTGAACCCCTAGGAAATGCCTCACTTCTTAAGAATGAATTCTTTAAAATCCATTTAAATATTATAAAATCCCGTGAAATTCTATGAAATCTGATATTTTCTGAAATCCTGGAAAATTGATTAAAATACCTTAAAACATTATAAAATCCCTTATAATCTTTTAAAACATTTTAAAATCTTGTAGGTCCTGTAAAATCATTCTACATCTTCCGAAACTCTAGGAAATTCTTAACAACCGCATGACAATTTTTTTAAATCCCATAAAATCATTAAAATCCTTGGAAATCTCTTGAAAATGCCTTGGATTCTTTTGAAATACCCTAAAATATTTTAAAACTTTTGAAATCCCTTCAAAGTATTGAAATCAATTAAGAATTCTCTAAAATATTTCAAATCCTTTGAAATCTCTTGACAGTTTTTGAAATCAATATAAAATTCCTTGGAATCTTTTGAACTACCCTAACATCTTTAATATTCCTTAGAATATTTGGTAATACCTTGAAATGTTTGAAAATCTTTACATTCCTAAAAAACTCATTAATCGTGTGCATACCATTAAGTAAGCCATTTCCCTTTCAGGGTAGGCGTGACACTACCCGATTCGGGTAGTGTTTCTAGGTGGATAGTTTCTTGTAGTAAATAACTACAAGTGTGGGCTCACCACACCCACGATGTGCCAACAGCATGCAGTATTCCCGAATGGTCACCCATCCAAGTACTAACCGCGCCCAACGCTGCTTAACTTCAGTGATCCGACGAGAACTGATTTTTTCAGCGTGGTATGGCTGTGCATAAATTCTTTGAAATCAATTAAAATATTATAAAATCCCGTGAAATTCTAAAAAATATTTTGATATTTCCTAAAATCCTGGAAAAGATATTAATATATGTACCTTAAAATCTTTTTAAATATCATAAAATATTTTAAATAATTTTCAATCTGAAATTAATTTAAAATTCATTCGAATCTTCTAAAATACCCCAAGAAATTTCAAATCCTTTAAAATATTTTAAAATCTCTTGAAATTTTTTAAGACTGCAAAATTACTTGGAATTTTTAAGAATATCCTAAAATATTTAAAACACTCTGGAAACACTTTCAATTATTCAAATCTATTGTATACACGGAAAATATTTTAAATCTTGTAAAATCTTTTGCAATCCCTTGCAATTTTGTGAATCTCTTGGAAATTCCTTGGAATTTTTTTAAATACTCTCAAGTCTTTAAAATTCTTTTAAATAATTTTAAATTATTTGCATCAACTGAAAATACCTCGGGATCTTTTAAAATATCCCAAAATTTTATAAATTCTTCAAATCTTTGAAAATACCTTGAAATATTTGAAAATCGTTGAAATCCTACGAAATGCCTCAATTCTTATGAATAAATTATTTTCAAATCCATTAAGATATTACAAAAGCCCGTGAAATTACATTAAACCTGATATTTCCTGAAATCCTGAAAAAATTGATTAAAATACCAAAGCCTTTAAAAGACCTCAAAATCATTAAAATCCTCGGAAATCTTAGAAAATGTCTTGGAATCTTTTAAAATATCCGGAATCCTTACAGATTACATAAAATCGTTTCATATCTTTCAAAATTCTAGGAAATTCTTTAAAATCCCATGAAAATTTTTTCATATCTCTTAAAATAATTAAAGTCTTTGAAAACTCCTTGAAAAATGTTAAGTCTCTTGAAAACGTCTTGGAATCTTTCAAAATACCCTGCAGTATTTTGATTTTCAGGTCCTGATTTTCAGGTCAGCTTGCAAATTGTAAAAAAGGGACTAATTAGTTACTAATTCACGAAACGTGACACTTGGCTGATGAGATATGATATTCCTATTTAATTTCGATTAAATGAAGTTATCAACATAATCAAGGAGACTTAATTAATTTCAGTAAAGTTTCGGTGTCATTGTATTTTCCCTCAATATTTCTCAAGTGAATCTAAGACCACAGAGAGAAGGTCGCAAGTGAGACAAGGAGGCCACTGTTACCGCCGTACAAGGCTAATACGCGAAGTTATCCACTTAGAAATCCGCCTTAATGCCGTTGGTACTGCAGTGTTACCAAGTTGGGATAAACCGACCAAGTTTCGTCTCGGTGGTTTCGAAATTCTGCTGGTACCAAAACTACAGAGACCTTTATTACACATACATTCGCAGAAATATCATAGCTTTCTCTAAATTCGAAATCTTCCTCACGCACCTGTGCACAAATCTTGTCCTTAAATCATCAAATAATTGAGAGGCCGGATATATCTCCGGAACGAAAAATATAGAATAATTTCTTGAAGAGAATAAATTTTTTTTTTAATTCAGCGTCAAGTCTGCCGTGATTTGGGAAAACACCGTCAACTGCAAAATGAACGAAGCCGAGGAAATCGACGAAAACTGTTCAAATCTTTATTCGCGTGTATCGCGGATTCTTATTCATTTTCTGCATTTTTTTTGGTTCTTGACTAATTTGATCTTTTCATTTTTGCAAGAAAAATTGTTAAAAAATGTTGATTAATTATCTAAAATGCAGTTAACGGTGTTGATTGGGATGCTGAAATTCGAGAAAACGTCGTAACGGGCAGTTACGGCTCTCTTCGAATTACGGACCTCAGAAATAGGCCTACCGCGATTTGAGAGAACGTTGTTCACGGCAAAAGAATATAATAACTAATAATAAATGCAGTTACGGCGTTTCTCGAATCACAAACTTTTTTTCTCGGGGTTCGATGATTCCGGAGAACGCCGTAAGCACTTACGGACTTCTCCGAAATCACGAAGGCTCGAAATCGCCGTCCAATAATTTTGGTAAAGTCCGGAACTGCCCGTTACGGCGTTTTCTCGAATTTTCACGTCACGTATTTGGTCGTCTCTGATTTACGCCTGCAGTTAACGGGCAGTTACGGCTCTCTCTCAAATCACAACTCGCCAATCTTTGAAGTTAACGGTTTTTTCCAAAAATTATGCAATAATTATTTTTAAAGTTATTAACAATTTAAAAAAATTATTTTAATAATCAGGTGTATCTTTTTTTCACGATTCCAACGATATAACAAACTCGTTTTTCGATTTTTTTCAGTTAACGGTGTTTTTCCAAATCACGGCAGAAGTGAGCTCTGTTTGAAGTATTTTTGATAAATGAAGACTGAGATAGTCAGTGAGAAAGATCAGTCTAATTTCTGATTTTTGCCCATTTTCATGATTAAACTTGAAATCCTGACAAAATTTAGGAAAAAAATGGTAACAATTTTAAAGTCACGTAGAATGAACCTTAAAATCTCTTCTTTAAAATGAGCACAGGAAACTGTAAAAATGTCGATTGGTTCTCGAAATATCGTAAAAAATATAGTGGCGTGCACAAAACGAAAGTAGAGCGGCGACTGCAGTCCCGAGCGATTTTTCGATTTTTGTCACGCCTCTACATTTTTAATGATAATTCGAGAACCAGTAAATATTTTTACAGTTATTTGAAATCATTTTAAAATGGAGATTTTAAGGTTCATTGTACGTAACTTTCAAAAGTTTACAAAGTTTTCCTAGATTTTTCCAAGAGTTGAATGTGAGTCATGAAAATTGGCAAAAATTAGAAATTAAATATAAAAAATAAAATTAATACTTCCAGGTCTCGCAGTACCTATGGGATAAAATATAGGCACCAAAGGGTACTTTTTGTCACGCTCATAGGGTTTTTTCGCGCTCAAAGGGTAACAAATTCAGAACGAATTCATAAGACATCAAAAAATTCGAGTAAAAAAATTCAAATCAATTGGAAAAGAAATTTTAAATAAAAAAATTCCATTGATTTCCGTAAAATTAGAATAGATTTTGAGGAAGTTAAGGTAAACGAGAAAATTGAATGAAATTCATAAAAATTCAAGATGGATTTTAAAAAATTCAAATGAATTGAAAACAATTTGAAAATATGAAAAAACTTCATTGAATTCAGTAACTTTGAAATGAGCTTAGAAAAATTCGAGGGAATTCAAAAGAATTTAATGAAATGCCTAAGAATTCAAGGTGAGGTTAAAAAACTTCAGAACCAATTAAATGAAAACTTTTAAAAATTCAACAAAATCCACTGATTAGGTAGAATTGAGTAAATTTAGAAGAATTTAGGTGAATTACAAAAATTCAAGAGAATTCCAAAGAATTTAAAATAATTCAGGGTGAATTAATAAGAATTCAAAACAATTCAAATGAATTGGAAAACAAATTTTAAATCAAAGAAATTCCATTGATTACAATAAAATTTGAGTGAATTTAGAGAGAATTCAAAACAATTCAAGAATATGAAAAAATTCATTGCATTGAGTAAGTGTGAAATGAGATCAGAAAGCTTAAAGAGAATTTAAAAGAATTTGATGAAATACAGAAAAATTTAAGGTGAGTTTTAAATACTTCAAGATGGATTAAATCAAAACTTTTTAAAAATCCACTGAATTGAGTGAATTTAGAACAATTCAAAAGAATGAAGAATAATTCAGGATAAACTAATAACAATTCAGAGCGAAGTCCAAGTGAATTGCAAAAAATATTTAAAAATCTCTTGATATCTTTGAAACCCTACGAGATCCCTCACTTCTTGTGAATAAATTCTTCGAAATCCATTATGAAATTATACAAAATCTGATGATACTTTCTGAAATCCTGGAAAATTTATTAAAATACCTTCAGAGTTCTTAAAATGACAAAAAGTCATTGAAATCTTTGAAAATCTTATAAAATCCCTTAGAATCCTTTAAAATATCCTATAACCTTACAGGTCCTGTAAAATTCTTCCATATCTTTCGAAATTCTAGGAAATTTTTCAAAACCGCATGCAAATGTTAAAAATCCCTTAAAATTGTTTAAATCTCTTGAAAATGCATTGGAATCTTTTAAAATACCATAAAATATTTCAAAGTCATTGAAATACCTTCAAACTATTGAAATAAATAAAAAATTTCTGGGAATCTTTCAAAATTTCTTAAAATATTTTTAAAATATTTTAATATCTTTTGAAATCCCTTAAGACTTTTTAAAGCCCTTGAAATTTGTTAAAGCCCTTAAAAACGCCTGGAAATCTTTTACAATACCTTTAAACATTGTATTTGAAAAAATATTTCAAATACATTGATCATTTTATCAATTGATCCTCAGGATCAAGTAAACAGAAATTAAATTTTTTTTTAAATCCATTGAATTAAGTAGAATTGAGTAAATTTAGAAGAATTCAAGAAAATTCAAATAATTCAAAAGAATTCTGAAGAATTAAAAGAATTCAGGATAAATTAATAAGAATTTAGCGTGAATTCTTCAAATCTTTCAAACCCTACGAAATACCGCACTTCTCGTGAGTAAATTCTTTAAAATCCACTAAAATATTATAAAATCTCGTGACATTCTATGAAATCTGATGATAATTCCTGAAATACTGGAAATTTTATTAAAATACCTTGAGAGCTTTAAAAAAACCTTACAATAATTGAAAACGTCGGGAACCTAATTAAATACAAAGAAATCGTTTAAAACATCTTAAAACCTTACAGGTCCTGTAAAATCGTTCCACGTCTTCCTAAAATATTTCAAGTGCTTTGAAATCCCTTCAAATTAATAATAATAATAATAGTAGAATTCCTTGGAATCTTTTAAAATCCCTTAAAATATTTAAAATTCTTTGAAATCTTTTAAAATCCCTTGAAACTTTTAAAAGCTCTTGAAAATTCCTTAGAATTTTTAAAAATACCTTAAAATCTTAAAAATCCTTTCAGGTTATTGAAATCTATTCAAAAATTTTCGGAATCTTTAAAAATACACTGAAATATTTCAAAATAATTCAAGAAAATTCAGAAATAGGTATAGAATATATATTGAATAGTGATTAACCCATGAGTTATTTATTCAAAGAAAAGTGACTATAGTGACTTTTTCTTACGAAGTGACTATGGTGGCTTTATCTTAAAAAAATAACTAAAAAGTGATTTGAGAAAAAAGTGACTAATAGTGACTGTGTGGCAGCCATTATGGGCTGCAAATAGGGTACCATAGGGACCAAATCTTGAAAATAGGGTACTTTAGGGACCTCAACTAATCCCTCTCCACATTTTACCATTCTTCCCCGCCACTCATTTCCCATCAATTCCCCGACACCCCCTCATTTACCCTAAAATTCCCTATTTCCTCATTTCAAGAAATCCTAAAAAAGCCAATAACTGGGAAAGAAGACTATAAAAGGTTTTTTCTAAATAAAACAGGATTTTTTTTCAGAAAATCGAGAGTAATAGAAGGTGAAAGAAATCTTTATCCACAAAAGCAAGACACGCCCAAAGATAAATTTATTGGTGGCCTGAGTGCTTTCTTAACCCGGAGGAAAATAATTTTCTCGTAAAGTACCTGAGGCCCTGAAAAGCTTTCAACAGCACCGACCAAGTAGTCTTAATTCAATCTGAAGAAAAAGGTCGTTGAAAAATAGTGGATTTTCTGATATTGTCGACTAGATGTCCCCAACAGAAAACGGGTGTGTAGATTGTAGAAGAAGGAAAGTTTTCGAAGGGCTTGTTTGTCAAACAAGTTCGTCGAGAATCTCGCATAGAGGTTCTTCCGATGAAACCTACTTTCTGCTATTGTTGGATTATCCGCGTGGGAGACCGCGAGCTTTGACAAAATTACTTTTATTTCCACATGGCTTTAGTGCACTGCATTACGTGACCTGACCCCAAATATATTTTTGGATGGTGTAAAAAAAACACTGCGAAGTTAATCATTATTAATTAGATGACATCTTTGCTGTTTTTTCGAAAGATGTCGTTTTTAATTGACGCAATTATTATAATTGTAAAGAAGATTTTTTTATTGGCATTAGCGTCGATAATGTTTTGTCTTGTGTTCTATAATTAATTTTTAAAAATATATCTATTTGCAAGTAAATTAAAGTTAGATTTTCTATGTTTCGTCCCGGACTGACTCACTGGACTCGCCAGTAAGGTTATATGAGTCAGTCCTACCTTATACATTTTAATTGATCTAAATTAATTGTAATGTATATTTTTGAAAAAAAATTAAATTTTTTCATTTATAAGGTTGTAAATTTGATAAATTTTCCAATCAATAATATGGTGCATTTCAACCACGGATAGGGGTTGAAACTTAATATAATTGATATAAATTTTTAATTGATTCTTCAAAAAACACAACACAAAATTAAAAAAATTATATATTATTCGGGCCACGGATAGGGGCCAGAACTTAAATTAAAAGATCATCAATTACAAAGTTGAAGAGAAATCATTACTATTTTATTGAATTGATTTTTGAACCAAAAAACGAATTTTTAAACTTATCCTCAGTAATTTGCTTCCTTCTCCTTCTCTTCCATATATTATTCTTCCCACAACCGACCCTAATGCCAAGAAAAAAATCTTCTTTACGATTAATCATTTTTAATTACTAAAAATTTCAACTCGAAAAATTTTCTGATTTTTCCCTGTCCAATTTTTCATTTTCCCTAACCATTAATATTCAAATACCAGCATTTTAATCTTGTAACATTTTTAATGTAGTATCTTTTATAAACGGAATAAAACGATTTCAGAATTAAATTTTAAGACTTAAAATTTATTGAATTAACTAAATTTTCAACAAGAAAATTAAATTTTCAACAAAATAGTTGACTTTTGAACCAAACTGTTGAATTTTCAACCCAAAAAGATGAATGTTCAACCACATGATCGAATTTTCAGAAAAAAAAATTAAACTTCCACCCAAACAGATGCATTTTAAACCAAAAATAGTTTAATTTTCTAACCAAAACGACGAATTTTGAACCAAGAAGATTAATTTTCTACCTAAAAAGATGAATTTATAACACAACACACGAATTTGCAAATAAATAGTTGAACTTTCCACTAAAAAAGATACATTACTAACCAAAAATAGAAAAGTTAAATTTTCTGTAAAAAAAAATTATTTTTTAACAAATAAAACGAATTTTCAACAAAATAATCCAATTTTCGACCAAAGATTTCAATAAAGATTTTTCAATCAAGAAAGATAAAAAAAAGTTCAATCTTTAACTGGAATAGTTAAATTTTGAACAAAAAAAAATGAAGGAAACTAAAATGAGGCATCTTCAACAAGAAAATATTTTTTTAACAAAGCGGTTCAGCCTTTAACCAAGTAGTTCAATATTCAACCAAAAATATGGATTTTGAATTAATAATGTAATAGGAGATATTTCAACCTTAAAATATTTGAATTTTTAATAAAAAATAGTGAATTCAACCAAAAAATACCAATTTTCAACATTACTGTTCAATCATCAACCAAAGAAGAATAATTTTCAAACAAAGACTTGCATTTTTAGCCCAAAAAATGTAATTTCTACTAAAACAGATGGATTTTTAAACCAAAAAGATGAATTTACAAAAAAATAGTTGAATTTTCTACAAAATGGTAATTTTATGTTAAAATAGTTCAATTTTCCGCCCAAAAAGACAAATTTTCAACAAAGTTTAATTTTTAACCGGAAAAATTCTTCATTTCCCTGAACATGAATATTCAACGGCAAGAATCTTAGTCTTGTAAAATTAGAAAAAAATCTTTTATAAACGGAATAAAACAATTTCAATTAAAAATTTGTAAATTTATTATCCTCAACGGTTATTCAAAATGCCTCTTATAGAAATTCCCTGACTTGTGGAAGATTTTTTTTCAAAATCCCTAACTTTTTCCTGACTTTCCTTGACCAACAAAATTCCCTGACATTTCCCTGATTTTTAGGTCTTTCCAGACCTACGGCGACCCTGTTTAATCAAATTGACAGATTTTTACAGAATAGTTCAAAATTTAAAAAAAAATGTAATTTGTCTTAAGTCAAGAATCAATTATTTTATAGAACTGGCTTATAAATTTTTCCCTAGAAAAATCTGGTAGTTTTTTTCCTTTATAATAAACAAATTTTTGTAATCAGAACGTCATCTCTGATTACTGCTCTTATCTTTCTCATAAAATTTTCTTTCCATGAGATCATGTATGGGGATAGATAAAAAAAGGTGGAAAAAAATATATTCTAGTTTGCTTGCAGGTGAAGGTAGCCTTTGATATTCAGAAATCTAAAGGATGACTTGGGATGATGACAAGAGACCTCGAAGAATAGAGAGATTTCTATGGAATCTGCAATAACTATGACGCTATTGAAAAATTCTAAAAATGATCGAAATGGCTTTAATTTTCTTTAGATTCATAGTATTATCAGGAAAATATCCTGTAAGTTTCTTCCTCACTAAACGATTTTTTTGATATAAAAAGAATTATTTCTTATGATATAAAATTCATTTTTCAAAATATGAATGACTTTTTAAAATATTTGTAGCTTTAAGTCTTTGAAAATCTAAAATCAATTTTCGGATTTAAAATTTAAAATATCTGATATTTCTAAAATTTGTAACTGTATATTCCGTACATTGAAATTTACGAAGTTATAGCGTTACAAAAGTAACGGGAAATCTGTTAATATTTTCATAATTCAACTGAATATAGAGGAAAAATTTTTGTTTCTGCA
The DNA here is from genome assembly GCA_932195095.1 of Andricus curvator. Taxonomy (NCBI): domain Eukaryota; kingdom Metazoa; phylum Arthropoda; class Insecta; order Hymenoptera; family Cynipidae; genus Andricus; species Andricus curvator. The sequence continues at coordinate 919,415 of CAKNYM010053022.1, forward strand.
CGAATGCCCCAGTAAATTTCATTTTTTTTCTCAACTGGAAAACTAAATTTTGTTTCAAAATCTTCAAAGATCCACATTTTGATTAACATTATTTTTAAATCTTTTCAAATTATTTTTTAATCTTTTCAAAACTTCTAAACCTTCTTAATATCTTTTGAAATGATTCGAATTTTTCTGTAAATAAAAAAAAAACAATTCTGCATAAACATATTTCAAAATATTTTGAAATGTTTTAAATTATTCTCTTAAAATTAATTTTCAAAAATAAAAAACTATTTAAAATTTATCCAGTAATCTCAGGAAATGTTGTATTCTCTTGCAACCTTTGAAAATTCTTAAGAAGCCTTTGTTCCAAATCTTCAAAAATCTATATTTTGTTTTGTATATTTTTTAAACCTTTGCAAGTATGCAATTTCTTTTGAATTTTTTAACAATTTCAAAATATCTTTTAAACTTACTCAAATTTTTTCTAAAATTTTGTAATCTTGCAAAATTGAAAATTTTTGCTTCAAAAGCTTATAAATTCTTTTTAGAAATTTTAGGAAAAGATTTAAAATGTTTTGAAATTTTTTTAAATTTTCACTAAAAATTCATTTTTTAAATAAAAAATTATTGAAAATTTTCACAGGAATCTTGAGAAATTTTGTTTGATACTCCTCAAACCCTTTAAAATTCTTAAAAAGCTTATTTTTTTGGAAATTTAAAGAATCTACATTTTGTTTTAAATATTTTTTATCTCTTCTCAAGATTCAAATTATTTTCGAATTTTTTTCGATCTTCAAAACTAAAAATTAATTCTTTGAGCGAAGTGTCTCGTCGTCCCGAAATTTATGATGGGTAGTCGAATATTTTTCATACACTTGGCTAGTCCTCCCAAATTTTCGGGACTAGTCCATCCCCTTTTCCGACTCCCAGAATTTTTCGGGACGACTAGACGCAGCCTTCTTTAAAACAAAACCTAAGTAACTTTAAATAAAATGTAGAAATATAATTATCCCCCATTATGGAGAAATCATTTAAAATCATTTGGCCGTCTCTATGGGTACCGAAATTTCTGCAAAAATAACCGGTACAAATAGCCAGATTTTTTCGATACACGTAGACACTTCCTTAAAATTTTCTCCTTTATCAATAATGTTTGGAAACATTTAGAAATAAATTTTATCATGAAATAAATTTATTTATTGGGAAATTTTTATTTACAGCATTGATGGTGCAGAAAATTCGTAATCTTTAAGAAACATTTTAAGAAAAAAGCATTCAAATTTATTTATCTTGTTATCGCGATTCATAAAAAATATCATATTTTCCAAAACTTTAAATGGGATTCCCGCCTCGAATTTATATTTCGGTTTCAATCACGATTTTCTCGGTTTTATTTTAATTCCCGGCTATTTCCCGGTTAGAAGACATCCTGTAAATATAAAAAATATAAAATCTACTTACGATGTCGAAATCGAGATTTTGGGCGATCCAGTCACGACCCTGTTTGAACTCATCATGAAGACCCATGATATAAAGGGTGTCCAAACCATCGACAATGGTTGCACCCATCGTAGAAGCACCAAAAATGCTGGCACTGTGTCCCCTCTTCGAAATTGGCCTCAGTTCGTTCTTTCCCCAGGCATACCTGACGTAGTTGTCCCAGCCATGTTTCATCATCTGCACAAATGAAAAAATAAAAAATAAATAAAATGTTAGTAGATCGAACCTTTTGCCACAAAACGTACAAATAAAGGCGTTTGACACCTGCGGAGCTTACAAGCGGTCCAGCTATAAATCTCCAGAGCAAGGGGTTCAAACACAAACGCACATATTTCAGATAGACAATGTAAAACCTGCTGGACCGGTGCAGTAAGTAAATTATGCCAACTGGGTGTACCATCTTTCCTGGTAAAAAATTTGTAATATTTCTCCGCGAGTCTAAACAGAGTATCCTTACGTGGCCAGAGTCAAAATGTTTACATCTGGTTAATAGTCGTTTATCATTTATGAAATTAAAAAAAATAAATGTACACTAATCGGTGGTCTCTGAATATATGTGTTCTGAAATTGAAATAGTATTTCGGAAATGTATTCAGAAATTGAATGATAAACGTTTATGTATCTTATCATTTATTATATGGAAGCTTCAGATATATGAAGTACTACATTAACCTTAATCAAGGTAATGATATTTTCAACTCTCTTCATAAAAATGTTTATGAATTAAATACAAAAACCACTGCGAAGTACTAAAGGTTTATGTTTACTTAAAAAATACTGACACTTATTTCATCAAGTTGATGTTTCTATCTTGTACCAAAAACCATATTTCTAGCAAATCAGAGAGACTATAAAAAGGTCAATCAATATGAATTTTTGCAACAAAAAACTTTTTGGGTTACAGTATTGCTATATTTAAGATAATAAATAAGTTTTCCTTATATAAACAAAGTAAACAATTTTTTGGATTTTTATAAATTGCTCTTGACAGATCATGGAAGGTCCATGAAAGATTCGTCAATATAGGTCAATCAATGAGTCTCGAAATCGAGAAAAATACATCACATACAGTAATGTTCATTCAAAATATACAAAAAGTTTTCTTCACATAAAAAAGGTAAATAATTCTGTTTAAGAATTTAAAAAATGGTATTGGTAGGTCATGGAAGATGATGGAAGGTTCACCAATATGATATTCGTTGAAAAAATTTACCAGATACAGTGCTACAGTATTCTTAATATCAACCAAGTTTTTCTTAACAATTTTTTTTTGCTTCAAAAATTGGTACTAGTAGGTCATAATAGGTTCAACAATAGGTCAATCGATGGGTCTCGAAATCGTGAAAAAATGTATCATTATACAGTCCTGTTGTATTCCCAACATTAAAAAAGTTTTCCTCATGTAACGAAGATAAACAATATTTTTCAAAAAATTATAAACCGGTATTGCTAGATCATAAGAGGTGATCAAAGGTTGTTGAATAGGTCATTCGACGCGAAAAAATACACCTGATATAGTATTGTTGTATTTCGGGTATCAAATCATTTTTTTCTTATATAAACAAAGTAAACAATTTTTGGCAATCTTAGAAATCTCTATCGACAGATAATGGAAGATTCTTCAATCGGTCAATTGATGCGTCTCAAAGTCGCGAACAAATACATAAGATACAGTCATGTTTATTCTCAATATAAACAAAGTTCCGCTCATATAAACAAGTTGAATAATTTTGTTTGAAAATTTAAAAAACGGTATTGGTAGGTCATTGAAGGCTGTGGAAGCTTCATCAATAGATCATTCGACGCGTTTCGAAGACTTGAACAAATACATCAGATACAGTCATGTTTATTCTCAATATAAACAAAGTTCCCCCCATATAAACAAGTTGAATAATTTTGCTTAAAATTTTTTAAAACGTTATTGGTAGGTCATGGGAGACGGTGGAAGGTTCATCAATAGATCATTCGACGCGTTTCGAAGACTTGAACAAATACATCAGATACAGTCATGTTTATTCTCAATATAAACAAAGTTCCCCCCATATAAACAAGTTGAATAATTTTGTTTAAAATTTTTTAAAACGTTATTGGTAGGTCATGGGAGACTGTGGAAGGTTCATCAATAGATCATTCGACGCGTCTCGAAGACGTGAACAAATACATCAGATACAGTCATGTTTATTATCAATATAAACAAAGTTTCCCTCATATAAACAACTTAGATAATTTTGTTTAAAAAATTAAAACCACGGTATTGGTAGATCATGGAAGACTGTTGAAGGTTCATCAATAGATCATTCGATGCGTCTCGAAGACGTGAACAAACACAATCAGACACAATACTGTTGTATTCCTAATGGCAACAAAGTTTTTCTCATCTACACACAATAAACAGTTTTTTCGAAATTTCAAAAATCGGTGCTAGTAGGTCATAAAAGGTTCAACAATAGGTCGATCGATGCGTCTTGCAGACGCAAACAAATACACCTGATATAGTATTGTAACGACGTAGTATACAACGTTTCTGACGTGGATTACGACGTTGTTTCCGACGCAGTTTCATATGTCGTGACTTGATAAAACATTTGGTGTAAATAGTTTGTTTATTATTAAAAGACGTCCACAAAATTCACAAATAAAGTTCGTAGAAACCTGTAAGCATAAAAATCAAATTCATAAACAATCCAAAGATTTCTTTATAATTGGTGCATCACTTTCTCAAAGTTCTGTTTTTTCGATGGAATGACGGTTTTTAATCTTCTAGTCTAAAACCAAAACGGCTTTTATTCTTAGCTGTGACAAAAATTCCTCTTTATCTCCGCTGGGATTTGAACCCAGGTCCTCAGATTTCCGGTCTAGTGGCTTACCTTTTTTTCACAGCTAACAATAAAAGCCAATTTCTCAAAGTCCAGTTTATCAAAAGTTTAAGTTATCAAAAACAGAAAATCCTTGGTTTCCAACTTTGTCCTACGTAGCGGAAACTGCCAGTGGCGCTCAACCATACTCATTAAAAGCATGAATTTAATCTTGTTATGGTTAATTCTGGGAGTTCAAAGTCAAGGAAAGGAGTATGAGGAACAAGGCAGGTTTCTCAGATACCGAATGAGCCACCGCGCAAGAAAACTGGTATAATTGCAACACTACTGATGCACGACAAAGGAACTCACCAAGCAGGTCTACGCGTTTAAAGTCTTCAGCATCTCAAAGAGAAGAAGAAAAGCAAAAAGACGAGCCAGGGAAAAAAACAAAGACTGGCGTGTGTACCTGGAAGACAGAATTAAGCGACCTTCCTTCATATTTCCACTTAAAATACATCCTTCTTCAATAATTTACTCGACTTTCCTGATTTTAATTTCAATTTATCGAAGATAGTCGAAGTACTTATTAGAGTATATCAAACACTCTTTAAATTCAAATCAGTGAAAATTCACTGAAAATCAATGAAATTTTACCGAAAAACAGTGATGTACATCTGGTTATTTGAATCAATAATCACTGAAATTTCAGTAATATTTCACTGGTAATTAAGTAGAAAACGTTACTGAAATTTCAATCAAGCTTACTGAAACTTCAGTCACTTTTTCTACTGAGGAACCAGTGAATAACTAGTGGAATTTCGGTGAATAATCACTCATTTTCAATGAATTTTCACTTATTCAAATAGCTAGAAGTATGTCATTAGGTATCAGTGAAATTCTATCGATTCAAAGTAAGAGAGCAAGCTGAAGCAAAATGGATCATATAAACAATGAACGAAGGTGCTCTCAGATGTTCAAAACACTTTTTAATGCCAGCTAAAAAAAAGATTATAATGTCAAAAACAGAAATTTAGAAAATTCTATTCACGAAATCGTTTCATGGTTGAAAAGTCAACTACAATATTTTTGGTTGAGAATTCACCTTTTTTTAATAACAATTCCCTTCTTTGTTAAATTTTTTTTCTTTCTTGACTGAAAAAGCTTTTTCAGTAAAAAATTAATCTATTTTAATGAAAATTAGTCTTTTTGGTTTGAAAACTGATATTTTTTTGTATAAATTTCATCCTTTTTGGTTCAAAATGTAACTATTTGGTTAGAAAATAATCTATTTTGGTTGAGGATTTACCTATTTTATTGAAAATTCATCTTTTTTGGATGAACTCAACTGCTTTTAATTAAAAATCCCAAATTTTTTGTCGAAAAATCAACTATGACGTTTTTTGTTAAGAAATCATCTTTTTTGTTTGAAAATTCAACTACTTGGTTACAACTTTGAATTACATACTTTGTTTAAAATTTATTTTTTGGGTGAAGATTGAAGGTTGATTTCTACTGTTTTTTGTTTAACATTAAAATGTTTTTTGATTTAAGTATTAGCAATAACATTTTTCGTTGAGAATTAATCTTTTTTGGTTAATAATTTTATTATTTTGTTGCAAATTCAACAATTTTATTAAAAATTTATCCTTTTTGGCTGAAAATTGAACTATTTGCGTAGAAAAATCAACTATTTGGTTGAAAATAACCTTTTTTCTTGAAAATTTGTAATCTCGGGTTAAAAATTCAACTGTTTTATCGAAAATTCGCCTTTTTTGTTTAAAAATTCAACAATTTGGTAGAAATTTTTTTTTCTTGTTGAAAATTCACATTTTTCCTTAAAAATTAAACTATTTATTAGAAAATTCGTCATTTTGGCTTAAAAATGTAACAAGTTGGTTGAAAATTTATGATTTCGGGTTGAAAATTTCACTATTTTGTAGAAAGTTTGTCTTCTTGGCTGGAAAATTCAACAATTTAGTAGAAAGTTTTTTTCTTTCTTGACAGAAAAATCTTTCTTGGTTAAATATTTAACTATTTTGTTACAAGCTCTTTTTTTCGAAAATTCATCTATTTTGTGGACAATTCGTCATTTTAGATTGTAAATTTAACAATTTGGTTGACACAGTTTTACTTTGTTGACTGAAAAATCTTTTTTGGTTGAAAAATCAACTATTTTGTTTCAAATGCTCTTTTTTTTGGGTGAATTCAATTGTTTTTTACGTAAAATTAGAATATTTTTCGGTTAAAATATCAACGATTACACTTTTCGTTGAAAACTCATCCTTATTGTTTGAAAAATCAACTACTTCGTTAAAAATTGAACTTCTTTGTTAAAAATTCTTTTTTTTTTTAAATTCATTATTTTAATTAAAAATTCATATCTTTGGTTAAAAATTCGTAATTGTTGGTTGAATTCAACTGTTTTTTGTTTTAAACTAAAATATTTTTTGATTGAAAATTCAAGTATTTGGTTAAAAATTCATCTTCTTTGTTGAAAGAGCAATTTTTTACTTCAACTATTAGAAATTTGAAGCCTATAATGTATCAAAATTTTATCAAAATAGGGGGAAAAGGGGAAAATTGGATCAAAATTCTCGATTTTAGGTGTTTTAGGGGATTTTTCTAATTTAAGGGGGAAATGGAGACAACAGGGAAAAAAGGGTACGGGCTGTGATCCATATTTAATAAAAACTTATTTTAAAAACAATCAGTGGTTCTCAACCACCGATCAATCCTCGATTCTCATAATCGGAAACCAAAAGAAAATCAAATCAAATCAAATTGAATTCTTGAAGAATAAACTTGGAATTTTTCAGCCATTCTATACACTATCCCTTGCCTCAATTTCTCACCAGCAACTCTAGAACAAATCAAACAGAACCAGAACTACATAAATCGCAGAAAATTCCGAAAAAATGTTTTGCACCTGTAACTTTTTGCCTCGACAGGTTTGGTGTGGAACGAAAGGAAAGGCTGTGTCTCATTGCCGGTGGTTCGACTTCAAGCAACGAGTTTTCCAAGTAGGGGTCGGAATGTGGCAAGAAGCCGTGGCGGTTATGTACTTGTATCATCTCCTTCCTCACAGAGGATTCACCTCGGTATGTCCCTCGTCATTTTCTTCCCCGGCACTTTCCAACAACGTCGAGTCGCTCCTCCAGACGTATGTCTTTGACACCGAGATGGAGAAAATAAATAAATAAAAAATAAAATAAAAAAAAAGGACGAAGAAGGAAAAACCACGTCTTCACTCCCTTCGAAATCGCCGCATTTCTTCCTCTTGCCTTATAAACTACAAAGACAGCCGGTTGTTAGCCGGAGGTCGAGCTTTTTCCCATCAGATGGAGTCTCTAAGCTACATAAAGTACCATTTCATTTAATCTCATGTCGGATGTTGCACGATGTCGTTCATGAAGTATGATCCTAAGGATCGGATAATCGGCTTCGTTCTACGAAGAGTTTATGATAATTGCTTTGCCACGTGAGACTTGAAACTAAGTTTTCTGGATGAAAACATTAGGAATTGTATAAGGTTGCATTTTGCTTTTGTTTGAAATTATTTTTCTTGGAAAGATCTTTCATAATTGATAACGAAATTATGAACTTCGATTCATCGAATTTATATATTTGTCTTGCACGTTTGAGAACCACTGACTTCCAATTAGTGATTTTCGATTTGAAAAAATGAGTCAAAGTAGGCGTCATGCAATTTGAAAAAATGATTTCGTAGTCTATTGCGACGTTAATTAAGTCCTTCGAATCTCCTTTCTCCCCCTATCACTCCCTCATCACTCCACTCTTTTATTCTAGCCTTTACTATCGGATAATATCTTATCACATATTATATACCCTGCATGGCTACGTTAATTAAATTGTTAATATAAATAAAAATAGTGGATCGTTATCGAACTATCAAAAAAGGTTAAAAAATGTGTTATTAACAGTTTATTACAAAAAAAAACAAGTTTAAATGCTGAAAAATAGCCAAATAATGCATTTGTTAATTAAGTTTGGTTAAACAATTACCAAATGTTATCGATTCATAGAAAAATCATTGCTAAATAACTGGCTGTTAATTCAGTGAAAAAAAGCGGTATTTTATTTATAAATAAAAAACTCTTTTTGTCCATAAATTGTTCAAATTTAGTGCAAATCAAGTGACGAATCGCCGCCAATCCCCACGAAACCATTTTCATTTTTTATTTGTTTATAACAAATTCAATAAATGTTTTAACATTTGCATTGCTATTGGACATCTTTTTTGGATAGTTGCTTTCAGTTTTCTAGGTATTTTTGATTAAATCAAAGCATTTTTTAAAAACCGCTATATATCAAAAGTCAAATTTAAAAAAATATTTTGTTATTAAATGAACAAAAAAATAAACAAAAATTTAAAAATCGGCCATGACAGTCCGATGCGAAATTTTATTAGCTTTTATTCAAAAAAATAAAAAATTAAAATCATATAATAATTGTCTTCTGAAAATCAATTTGTCCACGGACGTTTTTTTTTGCCCCACTGTGCTAAACTGTAAGAAAATTTGGGAAGAATAAAAAAGGTGGGGTTTTCCGGAAATTTTTTGTATTTTTTTTTCTTCGAATTTTTGAAACGTAAAAAGAAGATTTTTAGGATAAACCCACTTCTTTTCTTTTTTCAAATATTTTTAAAAAGCTTCTGCTGGCATAAGAAAGTCAGCCTATCAATTTAAGGCGATCTAAACCATGTTCGAGGCTGGGAGAGTTTTTTTTTCTCTAAAAATATAATTTTCTAGTTTTTCTTTAAAACGTTGCCAAAGATCGCAAACCAGCAAGAGATATTTCAAGGAACTCAAAAGAATTCAAGGTCAAATCTAAAGAATTTAAAAGAATTCAAGGTTATTTCAAGGGAATTCGTTTAATTCATAAGAATTCAAAGATTTCAAAGAAATTAAAGAAGTCACAAGAATCACTGAATTCAAATAAATTAATAATTGAAAGAATTGAAAGCTTTCAAGGAATTGAAATAATTCGAGGAATTCAAAGAATTGAAGTAATTCAAAAAATGCAAGGAAATCAAAGAATACAAGGAATTCAAAGAATGCAAGGAATTTAAAAAAATCCAAGAATTAACAGAATCAAGTAATTGGAAGAATTAAAAGATTTCAACAAATTCAAAGAATTGAAAGAATCCAAGGAATTCAAAGAATACAAAGAATTCAAGGAATTCAAGTTATTCCAAGGTCTCAAGAAATTTAAAGAATTCACAGAGTTCAAGGAATTCAAAGAGTTCAAGGAATGCAATGAGTTTAAGGAATTTGAAGAGCTTAAGAAATTCAAAGAGTGCTAGGAATTCAAAGAGTTCAAGGAATTGAAAAAGAATTAAAGGAATTAAAAGAATTCAAGGTATTCCAAGATTTCCAAGAATTTAACAAATTTAACAGAGTTCAAGGAATTCAAAGAGTTCAAGGAATGCAATGAGTTTAAGGAATTTGAAGAACTTAAGGAATTCAAAGAGTGCTAATAATTCAAAGAGTTCAAGGAATTCAAAGAGTTCAAGGAATTGAAAAAGAATTAAAGGAATTAAAAGAATTCAAGGTATTCCAAGATTTCCAAGAATTTAAAAAATTTAACAGAGTTCAAGGAATTCAAAGAGTTCAGGGAATTCATAGAGTTCAAGGAATTCATAGAGTTCAAGGAATTCAAAAAGAATTCAAGAAATTCAAAAAGAATTCAGGGAATTCAACGAATTCAATGTATTCCAAGATTTCAAGAATTTAAAGAATTCAAAGAGTTCAAGGAATTCAAAAAGAACTCAAGGAATTCAAGGTATTCCAAGATTTCCATGAATTTGAAGAATTCACAGAGTTCGAGGAATTCAAAGAGTTCAATGAATTCAAAGAGTTTAAGGAATTCAAAAAGTTCAGGGAATTCAAAGAGTTCCAGGAATTCAAGAAGAATTCAAGAAATTCAAAAAGAATTCAGGGAATTCAACGAATTCAAGGTATTCAAAGATGTCAAGGAATTTAAAGAATTCAGAATTCGAAGAATTCAAAAAGAATTCAAGGAATTCAAATATAATTTAAGGAATTCAAAGAATTCAAGGTATTCCAAGATTTCAAGGAATTTAAAGAATTCACAGAGTTCAAGAAATTCAAAGAGTTCAAGGAATGCAATGATTTTAAGGAATGCAATGAGTTTAAGGAATTTAAAGAGTTTGAGGAATTCAAAGAGTTCAAGGAATTGAAAAAGAATTCAGGGAATTCAACGAATTCAAGGTATTCTAAGATGTCAAGGAATTTAAAGAATTCAAAGAGTTCAAGGAATTCAAAAAGAATTCAAGGAATTCAAGAAGAATTCAAGAAATTCAAAAAGAATTCAGGGAATTCAACGAATTCAAGGTATTCAAAGATGTAAAGGAATTTAAAGAATTCTGAATTCGAAGAATTCAAAAAGAATTCAATGAATTCAAATATAATTTAAGGAATTCAAAGAATTCAAGGTATTCCAAGATTTCAAGGAACTTAAAGAATTCACAGAGTTCAAGAAATTCAAAGAGTTCAAGGAATGCAATGAGTTCAAGGAATGCAATGAGTTTAAGGAATTTAAAGAGTTTGAGGAATTCAAAGAGTTCAAGGAATTGAAAAAGAATTAAAGGAATTAAAAGAATTCAAGGTATTCCAAGATTTCCAAGAATTTGAAAAATTAACAGAGTTCAAGGAATTCAAAGAGGTCAGGGAATTCAAAAAGTTCAAGGAATTCAAAAAGAATTAAAGAAATTCAAAAATAATTCCGGGAATTCAACGAATTCAAGGTATTCCAAGATTTCAAGGAATTTAAAGAATTCGAAGAGTTCAAGGAATTAAAAAAGAACTCAAGGAATTCAAGGTATTCCAAGATTTCACAGAGTTCAAGGAATTCAAAAAGTTCAGGGAATTCAAAGATTTCAAGGAATTCAAGAAGAAGTCAATAAATTCAAAAAGAATTCAGGGAATTCAACGAATTCAAGGTATTCCAAGATGTCAAGGAATTTAAAGAATTCAGAATTCGAAGAGTTCAAAAAGAATTCAAATATAACTTAAGAAATTCAAATAATTCAAGGTATTCCAAGATTTCAAGGAATTTAAAGAA
>CAKNYM010053022.1:930811-942252 GCA_932195095.1 Andricus curvator
TCAAGGTATTCCAAGATTTCAAGGAATTTAAAGAATTCACAGAGTTAAAGGAATTCAAAGAGTTCAATGAATGCAATGAGTTTAAGGAATTTGAAGAGTTTGAGGAATTCAAAGAGTGCTAGAATTCAAAGTGTTCAAGGAATTGAAAAAGAATTAAAGGAATTAAAAGAATTCAAGGTATTCCAATATTTCCAAGAATTAAAAAAATTAACAGAGTTCAAGGAATTCAAAGAGTTCAGGGAATTCAAAAAGTTCAAGGAATTCAAAAACAATTCAGGGAATTCAACGAATTCAAGGTATTCCAAGATTTCAAGGAATTTAAAGAATTAAAAGAATTCAAAGAGTTCAAGGAATTAAAAAAGAACTCAAGGAATTCAAGGTATTCCAAGATTTCCATGAATTTAAAGAATTCACAGAGTTCAAGGAATTCAAAGAGTTCAAGGAATTCAAAAAGTTCAGGGAATTCAAAGACTTCAAGCAATTCAAGAAGAATTCAAGAAATTCAAAAAGAATTCAGGGAATTCAACGAATTCAAGGTATTCTAAAATAACAAGGAATTTGAAGAATTCAAGGAATTCAAAAAGAATTCAAGGAATTCAAAGAATTCAAGGTATTCCAAGATTTCCAGGAATTTAAAGAATTCACAGAGTGCAAGGAATTCAAAGAGTTCAAGCAATTTAAAGAGTTCAAGTAATGCAAAGATTCAAAGTAATTCAAAGAGTTCAAGGAATTCAATAAGAATTCAAGGTTGTTAAGAACGACTAAAAGAAATTTAGAGAATTAAAAAAAAAATCAAGAGAATCTTAAAGAATTCAAAACACTTCAATAACTTAAAAATAATTCGAAGGTTTCAATAAACTTAAAAGAATACAGGTAATTCAAAGAGTACAATCTATTCAAAAGAATTCAAAGAATTAATCCCATGTCAAACACACATTTTTCAATTTTTCAATTGGAAAATAGTAACTTTCTCGTAAAAAATATGATTATAAAACTCTATTCCAATATCTCCACTCATAAAAAATACTACAGAACTTTTGTTTTAAAACCCAGTCACTTTTTCCCATTATTCAGTTCGCACTGGTATCCACCTCATACTGGTTTTCCCTATACAAAAAGACACCTGAAAAGTGAATGGGATAGCTCTACTGATCGCTATATAATAAAATTTGGAATTAAAATGATAAAAGGGGGGAAAGGCTTAAGAATTTAATGAGATCGTAGCTAACGAGAGGATACTGTAATTGAGCCTGTGCTGGCATAAGGACTTCCTCTCGCCTGGATACCTTTTGCTGATCTCGGGAGACATTGAGGGTCCACTGAAGAACTCTTTACTCTCTGATTTAGAATTGTATAGAAGAGATACCTATATTTTCAAGTCTTTCGATGGAAAAGCAGACTAAACGTAATTTTCCGCCTAGTGAACAAGAAAAATTTACAGTTGCTGCCCTTCTTGCAGGCTTCTCCGAGTTGCCATTGGCTTGGGGTAATGAGATTAACTTTGAACATTCCTCATGCACCTTTGGGCACTTATCAATTTTAAATTTCTTTTGATCTTCCAAGTCAATTTTTAGTCAAAGCTTGATCATTTTCGATAGATTTTTTTTCTGCTCTACATGGAAAGAGATTCTGACCCAAAATTTTGCTAATATTAATATCATCATTCTGTTTACAATTCTATAATTTCCGAATCGTCCAATTCAAAATAATTATACTGAATTTGTAGGCCCTTCAGGCTTAGAGTAGAAAAATTTGAAAGAACATTGTATAAGCTTGAATAATTTAACTCAAAATAATTTGAAAGCTTTTGGAAAATCTTCCTTCTAGTCCAAAAGTAAAATATCATTCGGGAGAACCCAAAAAGTTTCATATTTTCCCAAAAAAAAACCAAAAATCTAAAAAAAAAATAAACAGCTGTAAAAATAACGTTCATAACTAATTCTATTTTCGTTCTATTAAAACCACGTAACATTATATTAACGTACTTTGAGTTGCGGATTACAAATATAACCTCGAAATTATTTGCAATTGAAATTTTCTACATTAATTCGAAAAATTGTTTTTTTTCCGAGCTGGAAAAGGGTTAGGGTGGGACAGAACTTCCCCCTTCCCTTTTCCAGCTCGAAAAATTACTATTAATTTTTTTTCAAAATTTATAAACATTTATAATTTATTAATGAAACAAAATTTATTTAACCACCCTCAAGGGATTTCCCAACTTGTAGGGCATTTTATAGAGGATTTCAAGGCATTTCAAAGAATATCAAAGATTTCAAGGGATTTTAAAGGGCTTTATCTGATTTTGTGGATTTTACAGGATTTCAGAGGCTTTTAGATTTCATAATTTTTAAAGGAATAGATTTCAGTGAATTTCACGAATTTCAATAATTTCAAGAGATTCCAACAATTTCAAAACTGTTAGGGTATTTCAAAGGATTTCAAGGAATTTCATAAAATATCAAAAATTTCAAGGGATTCAATAAGAAACAGTTAAATTTTCAAGCCAAAAAGACCAATTGTTTAGAAGATAGTTGAATTCTCAACCCGAAAAGTTGAATTTTCAACAGCAAAAGTTCATTTTGCAATCAAGATGACAATTCTACCATAAAAGATGATTTTTCTACCGAAAGACGAATTTTCAACCAGTTGAATTGAACTACAAAAAAATAATTTTTAAGAAAATAGTTTAATCATCAACCAAATAAATGATTCTCAATCAAGAAAGACGAATTTTTAACCAAATAGTTGAATCCTCAACCAAAAAGATAAATTTTCGACAAACAAGATTAATTTTCTAACCAAAAAGACGAATTTTCAACAAAATGTATGAATTTTCTACGAAATAGTTTAATTTTAAACTTATCAATAACAAATTTCCTTAAAAAATGGATTAGTTAAATTTTTAGAAAAGAACATTATTTTTAACTACAAAAAACGAATTAAAAGAAAAGTTACACTTTAACCAAAGAAGTGAAAAAAAAAGAATTTTTAACAATGCAGTTCAACTTTCAACCAAGAAGTTGAATTTTCATCCCAAAAATTTGATTTTTCAACAAAGAAGATAATTTTTTATTAAATAGTTCAGTTTTCATAAAAATAGTTGAATTTTTAACAAAATAGTTGAATTTTCAACCATAAATATGAATTTTCAACAACAAATTTAAGTTTCTACCAAACTGTTAAATTTTCACGCCAAAAAGACTCCTTTTTTATAAAACAGTTCAATTTTTAACCCGACATCACGAATTTTCAACTAAAATGACGAATCTTCATCCAAAAAAATGAATTTTTAAAAAAATAGTTTAACTTTAAACCAAGCAGTTGATTTTTCAACCAAAAAACATTTTAATTTGAAATAAAAAAGAGTTTAATTTAACCAAAAAAAAGACGAATTTTCAACAAAGCAGTTCCATTTTTAACCAAAAAGGATGAATTTTCAAACAAGAAGATTAATTTTCCACAAGAAAAGAAGAATTTTCAACAAAATAGTTTAATTTTAAACTAAAGAGATGAGTTTTTTTTAACTAAAATGATGAATCTTCACACAAAAAATGTTGAAATGCATTATATTATTAACTGCAAAATTTAAAAACGTAACTTTTTTGAAAAATATATATTATAATTGAATTTAGGTCAGTTAATTTTGTAATTGAACCGCTGGCGATCAAAAGGGGATACGCTCGAAACGCCGTCGTTTTAGTTGGCCCCTGGGTCATATTTTTTTCAGGTCAAATTTTAACTTTTTAATAACATATCCCAATAGGAAATTTTATTGCGCATATTTTTAGTCCTATAAATAAATGTGATAACTTTATTAGTTTTCGAAATAATCAAGAAAATGTTACTTTTTTCTGCAATCGCAAAATACGAATTTTTTGTGTTCAACTCGCCATAAGTTCTACAATAATAGGAATTTTGTAATAAAAATTTCAGAAAATATGCACCATCATATAACAAAACTAACGGTATTTATAGAATTCCAATGAATTGTCACTAAAAATTTACAACGATTTTTATTCTTCTCATGGCGTAAATTAGATATTGAAAGATTCAAACGCTTCGGGAGTCGAACGAATTTTCAGAAAATTAAAATTAACGGACACCTGAACTTTTGTTAGGATTCAAGGAAGTTTTTAGGAAAATATCAGGCCATTATGTTTTATAGTTTTAAAGCCACAATTGATTTAAGATCTCAGCGCCGTCCCGTACGCGTGCTAGCTCGTCCTGCAATATCAACGTCTGTATAACAGCGGGCGATTGGGAGGTCAAGCCGGCCACCAAAATAATAATGAAGACATTATCATTTACATTTGTTTATTATTTTTTAATAACAAATTATAAAAATTAAAACTTATATAATGGTTATATAATAACTTGTACGATTTCTTTATAACTAATTTAATGATTTTCGTCACTGTATTCAGTGTTGTCTTCGGAAGAATTATTTTGAGTAAATTGCGAAAAATAATTTTCAAAGAATTCTTTTCCAGGGGCACTTAAATAATTAAAGAGACTTTTCACATCTGTTATTTTAGCCGCTTTTAGACCAATTCGAGGTGGACAACTTTTTGGAAGATCTTTTAGTTTAAGATTAGTAATAAAGGAAAAAGTAGTTGCCTTCTCCAATTTATAATTATCATAAACGTCTACTTTTCCGTCGGGAGAAAAATGTAAATCAAAAGCTTTACTAATTTAAAATTTTTTTGGTTTGCGGATTTTGCCCTTGAAACTTTTTTAAACATTTTTTTGAAAATTCTCTCTGGGATTTCTTTTTTTTTTACACCGTCCTTTTTAGTTTTAGACTTAGTAATATATTCTTTTCCCTACAATATAACATAAGTTTTGTAAACTTTTTGATTAAAAGAAACGTCTATTCATTGAATGCCCTCCATTAATTTCGTAATAATTTGATATTTAAAACTTATTACATTTTCAATAATAGAATTCAATGTAAAAGATTATATTAGACTATTTGAACTAATTTTAAAATACAACATTTTTTAGAATAAACTATTAAGAAATCAAATAAAAAATAATAATAAGATATTAAAATTATCAGAAAAGTTAATTTTTAATTTTCTCTAATACTTTTAAGTAGTAACTTATTTCGGGAACATTTTTTCTTATTCTTCAACCAATTTTTTTTCACACCTATTTCTTTTTCTGCCTCGACCCATATTTAGGTTCTTTTTATTTTAAGTAAACTTAAACTATCCTGAACAGAATATTATATGCTAACACTATTCTACAATAATGCTTCTGTGCATTATGTTCCTTAGGAGAAAATCAAAATAAACATATGGTTTTTTGTTTTGGTGTCCGGCTTGACCTTCCAATCGTCCGCTGTTATACGGACGTTGATATTGCAGGACGAGCTAGCACGCGTACGGGACAGCGCAGAGATCTTAAATCAATTGTGACTTTAAAACTATAAAACATAATTGCCTGATATTTTCCAAAAAACTTCCTTAAATCCTAACAAATGTTTAGGTGACCGTTAATTTTAATTTTCCGAAAATTCGTTCGACTCCCGAAGCGTTTGAAACTTTCAATATCTAATTTACGCAATGAGAATAATAAAAATCGTTATAAATTTTTAGTGACAATTAATTGAAATTCTATAAATAACGTTAGTTTCTTTATATGATGGCGCATCTTTTCTGAAATTTTTATTACAAAATTCCTATTATTGTAGAACTTGTGGCGAGTTGAACACCAAAAAATTCGTATTTTGCGATTGCAGAAAAAAGTAACATTTTCTTGATTATTTCGAAAACTAATAAAGTTATCACATTTATTTATGGGACTAAAAATACGCGCAATAAAATTTCCTATTGGAATATGTTATTAAAAAATTAAAATTTGACCTGAAAAAAAATATGACCCAGGGGCCAACTAAAACGACGGCGTTTCGGGCGTATCCCCTTTTGATCGCCAGCGGTTCAATTGTATAAGGCAGGACTGATTCACATAACCTTGCTGACGAGTCCAGTGAGTCAGTCCGGGACGGAACATAAAAATCTATTTATCACTTTATTTAAAAAAATATATTTAAAAAAAATTAATTGCAGAACAAAAATAAATATTATCGACCCTAATGCCAATTAAAAAATGTGTGTGGCAGTGGGGCCACCGCGCATGAATGCAAAGGAGCTTGCATAGTGGTGGAGTAGTGGGGATATCAAAGAGGAGTCTTTAGCAATTGCGAATCGCCGCACAAACGGGAGACGCGATTACAGAGAGAAGGTACATAAAGTATACTTGTACGAGAGGGACAGAGACTTCCGTTCGTACGTTCGGTCGTTTTTTTCAATTCACCCCGCCCCAAAAGAAGTTTCACTTCAAAACTCTTCTTTACAATTACACCAGAGACTCGCTATTTAAACGCGCGATCGGACGCGTTATATGAATTCCTAGAATTGCTGGTCCCTGCAGTTTCTCAGGGGGCAGGGCGAGAAACGGTTGCGACTCCGCCTCTGAAGGGACGCATGCACTATACTACGCAGTCAAGTAGATTGCGCAATATTATGGAAACGGTTCAGGCGGCCCTGCCTGTTTACGTTTCGCTGTACGCGTTATATGAACAAGGCTATTTTCAGGCAACCCCCGAGATTGTTCATCTATCGAGTCTCTGGTGTACGTGGATAAAGTTCCGTGTGCACACAAGGGTTAATTGAAGCAACATATTTCTTCGATGTGTAATCGGCTTTGAAAGTGCGAAACGATAAAAAAAAGTAGGTAAAGTGCATAAGAAAAAAAGGAATAAAAATTATAATTAAGTTCAACTGGTGTGGTAGGAAGCCATGGATAATGTTTTAATCCTAACATGGCTAGCAATCAGATTAGTAGTAAGCTACGTGGGTCAGAGGATGAATTTTGTCGGTGGTTCTTCGAACAAATTAACCGCAATTACAAGGATAATGGCGAAAGGGTGGATCCCCATGTCCGTCTTGCGACAGCTGCTGACTCTGTACCCTCTTGCATTTTTCTTGAGCACGTTTCCAGACTCCAACTCCTTTTTATCGAAAAACCATAGTCTGCAATTATCGGAAAGTCGTGAAGGAATTTCAGTTACCAAGACTTCATTTTTTTGGTAATAATTGAGAAAATTACCCTCTTGTAATAACGTTACTTCCATTTAAAAAATAAGCAGGTTGATTTTAAATTCCCGGTCATTTCCCAGTTTTCCTTCGGCCAATTCTTAATTATTTACGCACAATTCAAAAGAATTTAAAATATACTTGAAATATATATTGAAATACATGAAACGAGTTTTGAAGTTTTCATGATATTTCAAAAGATTTCAAAAGATTTGAAAGATTTCTGACCTTTGGAACAGGGAATTTTATAGTTATAATTCTGAATTTGAATAGGGATTTTTTTTATTCTCTTCTTCTAAATCAGAACTAAAATTATATTTCAAAATTTCCATTCTATGTCAAAATTATATTTATTTAAAAAAATTTAAATTATAATTCTGAAATATAACGCCCTTTTTCCAAAATTTGGAAAAGAAAAGTTTGAAATTGTGATGAATTCTGATTTTGAACAGGGATTCTGTTTGTAAATTCTCTTCATCTAAATCAGAATTAAAATTCTTTACAAAAATTCCACGTTCCAAAATGAAAAATATAATTCTTCATGAAAATTACCAGTTCCAAAGTGGAACTTATAATTCTTTACGGAAATTGCCTCTTTTCTAAGCATTTACATTTATTTCCAAAAATTCCCTGTTCCAAGACAGAATTATATTTAGTTACAACATTTTCCATTATAATCAAAAAACATAGTAACTACCTTTTTCTAAAATTTGGAAAAGCGCAGTTTCAAATTCTGGCAAATTTTTATTTGCAAAAAATAATAATTTTCAAATTCTAAGAAATTCTGATTCAGAAGATAGAATTTCTAAGATCTGACGAATTCTGATTTGGAACAGGGAATGTTCCAAGACAAAATTATTATTCTTTACGGAAATTGCATGTTCAAAAGTGAACAGTTTTTTGTACCTTTCGTTGTTTCTGAGAAAAATAAAAATATTCGATTTTTCTAAAATAATTTTTTTGAAAGTAAAAATCCACTTTACAAACCAAATTTTTTGATTAAGTTTACAAAACGAATGTTTCAAACTGTGACGAATTCTGATTCGGAACAGTGATTGTTTTCGTAAATTCCCTTCTTCTAAATCATAATTATAATTCTTGATGAAATTTCTTGTTCTGAAGTGAACCTAAAATAAAAATGATCATTCCTTACGAAAATTCTTAGTTTAGAGTTAAAATTCTTTTAGAAAATTCCCTTTCTCAAAGTCAAAGTTCAAATTCTTTGAAGAAATTGCCAGTCAAAATTAAAATTCATAACAGGAATGCCCTGTCTCAATTGTCAAAATTATATTTTTTTACTGAAAAATCCTGGGCACTGAATCAAATTTCCGGTCATTTCACGGTTTTCCCGGTCAGGTAGACACACTGGTAAATTTTGATGTATTTTTGTATTAATATTACAAAATTAGAAGCAACTAAGTGTTATTATACATTTTGCAATTTTTTAGCAGCGGAAACTAGGGAATAAAGAGTCGCCCTTCTCCATTTCTTTGGAGTCGTGGTGCCACCAAAAGTATTATATTGCCCCTAAATTATGACATCGTAAAAAAGTGATGAAGCGACCGCGGTGGCGTGTTGCGCCCAGCAGCAAATGTCTCGAAAAATCAAAGAGAACGGAAATAACGTCTGCGACCAGAGATATAACTTTTCTCGGAAGGGGCCCTCCCGCTTTGTCTCTTGGGAACAGGTTATCCTGGTCCTAAACGTGAAAACAATTTTTTTTTGAAGATTGTGGAATATTAACTGAGATGGAAAACCCAACTCGTTTTTTTTTTTAATTCTGAGATTCTAAAGTCTCCTTTTTAGTTAACAGAGTTAACACAGTGGACGGTTTGGGGCAGAATGACGGAAAATTGTTCAAAATACGATACTGGCTACAAATTTCAATCGATTTCAAATTTGAAATCGATTTAAAATTGCAACCGGAATCATATTTTGAACCCCAAAGTCTGAGACTAGTTCAAAAAATTGTCCTTGAAATTTATCATTCCCTCTTTATTAATATTATGCTGTATTAAATAATTTATGTAATTAAAAAAATGTTTAGATAAACAATTGTTTTGACCTCGAGAGATCTCTTAAGAACTGAGTTCGTTTGAATAAAAAAAAATAAATAAAATAACAGTTGGCGGTGTGGGGTAGAATGATGAAAAAATCTTCAAAATACGATCTTTTCCACAAACTTCAATAGATTTCAAATTTGAAATCGATTGAAAATTGTAGCCAGAATCATATTTTGAACATTTTTTTGTAACTTTCCCAGCTACGCGCTATTCAACGAGAAAAATTTATAGGCGGTTACTGGGAGGTCGACCGCTCTAATTTTTCATGTACCAGGAATATATTCCCTAAAGAATATTTGGGAATATATAGAATATATCGGAATATTTGGGAATACAAAGAATATTGGAATATGTGAGAATATGAGGGAATATCAGGGAATGTGTAGGAATATGAGGGAATATTTGGGAATATGATTCAATATTTCAGAATATATTTAAATTATACATATTAAATTACATATATATAGGTACATATTGTATATATACTAAACTTACAGTTTAATATCACATGATATTTAAAGTGTTATTCTTTGGTCTATAAATGATCAAAATCCCTATTTTTTTAACTCAGGCTCCACAGTCTTCTTCCTATTCCCCTCTTCTTCTCGTCTTCCCGCTTAAATGCGAACTTAGTTAATAGAAACCAATGAGAAAATCTTAATTATTTTTTGTCCACTTTTCACTTAGTGAAGTAATGATTAATGCAAGTTAACAAACATCCATATCACAAATTACGCAATTTGTAATTCAAGGTGAGAAATAGAATAATAATGCGTATATTTATTAAACAATAGCTTATTTTAAGAAGATGAATTCCTAACAAAATACATATGTTTTTGATCAAATAGTTCAATTTTCAACCAAGAAGATTAATTTTTTACCAGAAAAGACGAATTTTCAACAAAATACATAAATTTTTAACCAAATAGTTAAATTTTTAATCCTAACGATTTATTTTCTACTGAAAAGACGAATTTTCCAAAAAATCCCATACATTTTCAACTAAATAGTTTGAAAAATGAATGTGATGTTAGTCCAAATTTTTTTTGAATAATTTTTAGTTTATTTTGTTTCGTTTCAAAACTTTTTAACTAAATAATTGAATTTTTACACTAAAAATATCAATTTTAACCAAAAATGTAATCGTTAAATTTTCATTTGAGAGAATTATTTTTGAATGAAAAAAAAACGAATTTTCTACGATACAATTGAACTTTCATTTTAAAAAATTACTTTTTAATTTAAAAATACGAATTTCAAACTAAAATTATGAATCCTAAAGAAAAAAAAAAAACTTTTAAGAAACTAGTTCAACCTTCAACCAAGGAGTTGAATTTTCAACCTTTTATGAATTTTCAACGAAACACGTAATAGTTGATACTTCATAAAACAAGTTTTAATTTAAAATAAACAACAGTTGGATTTTACAAACCAAAAATGAATTTTCAAAAAAATACCAATTTGTTGAATTTCCAAGCTAAAATGGTG
Organism: Andricus curvator; assembly: GCA_932195095.1. NCBI lineage: Eukaryota > Metazoa > Arthropoda > Insecta > Hymenoptera > Cynipidae > Andricus > Andricus curvator. The sequence goes on from CAKNYM010053022.1 coordinate 941,463, forward strand.
AATTTTCTACAAACAGTTGAATTATCAACAAAAAAGTAGATTTTCAACCATAAAAATTGATTTTCTATCAACAAAGACGAATTTTCAACAAAATACATAAATTTTTAACCAAATAGTTGAATTTTCTACTAGATTGTTGATTTTTAAGCCAAAAATACTAATTTTCTACAAAACAATTGAATTTTTAACATAAAAGTTAATTTTCAATCGAAACAGATTGATTGTTAAGCAGACATTTGCATTTTTAACCAAAAAAGATTAAATTTTTACAGAAAGAGATGAATTTTCAAACCAAAAGATGAATGTTCCACAAAATAATTAAATTTTCAACCAAAACATATTTATAAGTCAAGGAAGAAAAAAAATTGCAATTGAATTGTTGAGTTTTTAAGCCAAAAAGACGAATTTTCAACAAAACAGTATGAATTTTCAACCAAGAAGTGTGACTCTTGAACAGAATTGTTAAATTTTCGACAAAATAATTCACTTTCATATCAAAAAAGGATATAAGAATTCATAACCAAAAATGTATTAGTAGACTTTTCTACTTAAAACAATGAACTTTCAAGCAAAAATAATTAAGATTTTCTCATTGGTTTCTATTAACTAAGTTCGCAGTTAAGCAGAAAAACGAGAAAAAGAGGGGAATAGGAAACACAGAAAAAACTAAGAATAAAATTTGTTGCAGGAAATTTTTTAGAGCGATAAAGTTTTCTTCAGCCAACTTCGCGTCTTTCAAAATACATGTGTTTGTCATGGAAAAACAAAAGAAAGTTTAACCGATATTTGT
>CAKNYM010053026.1:0-37709 GCA_932195095.1 Andricus curvator
CAAAGCCACGCCACGCCGCTTAAGCCTCATCGGTGGAACTACACTCACTGCACAAACGCGCCGTGAGGCTTTATACCGTCCAAACAAGACGTGGCGCTGTACACTGTCTGAACGAAACGTGGAGCTGTACATCGTACAAATGCGTTTTGGGGCTGCATACCGTCTGAACACTACGTGGCTCTGTACACTGCCTGAACGCAACGTGTCGCTGTACACTGTCTGAACGCGACGTGGAGCTGTACATCATCCAAACGCGCCGTGAGGCTTTATACCGTCTAAACACGGTGTGGCGCTGTATACTGTCTGAACGAAACTTGCGGCTATACATCGCACAAATGCGATGTGGGGCTGCATGCCGTCTGAACACTAAGTGGCTCTATACACTGCCTGAACGCAACGTGTCGCTGCACACTGCCTGAACACAAAATTGCGCTGTACACTGCCTGAACGCGACGCGTGAGCTTTACACTGCCTGCACGCGACGTGACGCTGCACAGTGTCTGAACGCGACGCGTGAGCTGTAAACCGCCTAAACGCGACGTGGCGCTGTACATATACTAAACGCGACGTTGGGATGTGCACTGCCTGAACGCGACGTCGAATTGGTTATTCTTAATTTGAGAAGACTCTGTGAGGGTTTTTATGGGTCCAATTTTTTTTATTTCCTTTTAGGAAATCGCAGGCTTCAGAGTCTGAAACTGAGCTTTAATAGTTGAACCATAAGTTCGAAATAATTTCAAGATTAAATACCTAATGTGCTTAGCGAGGCTCTAAATATCGATTTACCTTTAACTAGACTGTCTAAAACTGAGCCGTAAAGTCGTTGAGTGATTTTCGAACTTGGAGGATGCATTCGGGGATTAGTGTTAATTTCTATGAGCCATACGGAGAGATCCTCCATAACCATAAAGTCAGCGCCATATAACTCGAAACTGCAACGCCGCTTATCCATGGATTCTTGAGCTGCCAGCATCGTCATTACAATCGCTTGAGCCATTCTTGGGTATATCGTATCATAGTAAGGTTCTCCTTTGTATCCCATACTCCTAATAATCCAAGAATTAGTTTTAATAGTTTGTTAATTAATTTGTTCATTAATTCCTTAACTAATTTAACCCTCACAGGATATACCGAGTTATCCCATTTGATCTCATATATCTCCCAGGTTGTCCGAGGGATATCCCAGGGATAAACCTTTGGATATCCTGCAAGGCGAAAATTTTGATATCCCAGGGATATCCGCAGGATATCTGGGATGTCTTTTGGACCTTTCTGGGATATTCAAATGTCCCAAGTAGGATATTCAAATTTTTATATAGCCTACTTGGGACATTTTAATATCCTAGAAACGTCCCATAAACATCTCCGAGATATCCTGGGGTATCTCGGGGATATCCCAATTTCCGCCCTGCAGGACATCCGAAGGGTCATCCCTGGAATGACTCACTCAAATCTATGTTCATACTGTTACTTTTTAATTTGGAAATTCGTCCGTTCTTTTTAATTTTCTTTGAAATAGTATTAATATTAAAATTCAATTCAGTAAATAGGGTGGCCGAAAAAGTTTATTTTCAAAATGCCCTGACTTTTTCCTCATTTTTTTCTAACCAATTTTTCATTTTACCTGACCGTTAATATTCACAGTCCAGCGGTTTAATCTTTTATAAACGGAATAAAAAAATAAAATTTAAAATAAAAATTTTGAACTTATATATTTATTTTAACCAATAAAGATGATTTTATGCCATAAAAGATGAATTTCCAATCCAAAAGGACGCGTTTTGAATGTAACTGTTGAATTTTTATTCAAATTCTTGAATTTTCAATCCACAAAGATGCATTACCAACTAGATGATCAAATTTTGAAACAAAAAAGATTTAATTAAAAAAAAAACATTAAATTTTCATTTTAAAAAATCGACTTTTTTTGATAAGTCGAATTTTCAACAACAAAAACAAGTTTTCCATTTGAAAGGACGAATTTTCTGTCCAAATAGACGAATTTCCAACACATTAGTTGAATTTTTAACTAAAAATTATCAATTTTCAACTAAATGAAGAGAAATTAAATTTTCAGTAAAAAAATTAAATTTCAACAAAAAAAGGAATTTTTAACAAAATAGTAAAATTTAACAAAACCAAAAAGAATAATTTTCAACTCTAATGATAAATTTTCTAACCAAACGGACGAATTATCAACTCACAAAGATTCTTCAGTCAAGAAAGAAAAATAAGTTTATGCAAATTATTGAAATTTCAAGCCAAAATACAAATTTTCGGCAAAATAGTGCATTTTCAACCCCAAATTGTGCATTTTTAACAAAAAAGTTAAATTTTTAATCAAAGAGATGGATTTTCAACTAAAGTAATGAATCTTCAAGTGAAATAATTAAATTTTCAGTTGAGAACATTATTTTTTAACAACAAAAAAACCGAATTTTCAACTAAAGAGATGAATTTTAATCTAAAATTATGAATTTTTCAAAGAATAATATAATATTAGATATTTTAAACGAAAAAGATTTTAATTTATCCAATTTCGCATTTTCCCTGCTTATTAATGGCTTATTTTCCCTGCCAACGGCCATACCACGCTGAAAAACCCAGTTCTCGTCAGATCACTGAAGTTAAGCAGCGTTGGACGCGGTTAGTACTTGGATGGGTGACCATTCAAGAATACTGACATGAGTGCTGTTGGCACATCGTGGGTGTGGTGAGCCCACACTTGTAGTTATTTATAACTACAAGAAAAACCTAGAAACACTACCCGAATCGGGTAGTGTCACGCCTACCCTGAAAGGGAAATGGTTTAATGGTATATATATATATATATATATATATATATTAATACCTAAAGACCGGCATTTAAATATTTTATAAACGAAGTGAAACAACGAAATTTCAGAATAAAATAAAAAAATTTTCGATGAAAAATTGAAAATGTTGTATTTGTTTATTCATTTTAACCAAAAAAGATTACTATATACCATAAAGGATGCATTTTTGATCCGAAAGGACGAATTTTTAACCAAAAAGTTGAACTTTGGACCCAAAGCGATAACTTTTTAAGAAAATAGTCCAATTTTGAACCAAATAGTTGAAACCAAATTTTCAACCTATAAAGACGAATTTTTAACCAATATTCAAATATTAAAAAAAAATCGACTAAAAACCGTTGATTTTTAAACAAAAAAGGACCAAACGAATTTTCAACAAAATAATTAATCTTTCTACAAAACAGTTCAATTGTTAACCAAAAGGACGAATTTTCAACCAAGAAGATTCATTTTTTGTAAAAATGGAAAAGCTGGATTTTCACCCAAAAAAATTAACATTTAACAACAACAAAAAAAGTAATTTTGAACAAAAGGTTCAAAGGTTTAACTAAGAAGATGAATTTTCAAATAAAGTGATAAATTTTCTCAGTCGAATTTTTTGTAATACAGTTGAATTTCCAACAAAATAGTTTAATTTTTCCGAAAAAGATGAATTTTTCAACAGAAGAACAAATTTTTAACAATATAGTTCATTTTTTACTCAAGCAGTTGAATTTTCAATAAAAAAACATCAGTTTTCAACAAAATAGTTAAGCTTTCATCCAAAGAGATTAATTTTCAACTAAAGTGATGAATCTTCAACTTGAATAATTACATTTTCAGTTGATAATATTGTTTTTTAACCAATAGAAAAAACGAATTTTTAACCAGTGATGAATTTTCAACTGTAAAGGTGAATCTTCATGAAAATAGATTAATTTTCCATGAAAAAAAAGGAATTTTCAACGAAATACTTGAATGTTCAACCGAAGAAGAATGATTTTTGAACAAAAAATTTCATTTTTATCCCATAAAAAAAATTTTTTTACTAAAACATGTGAATATTTGATCCAAAAAGAGTAATTTTTAAAAATAGTTGCATTTTCAACCCAAAAACATTTCAGTTAATTTTTCAAGACAAAAATATGAATTTTCGATAAAATGTTGATTCGAGTAAATCAGAGATAATTGTAGAATTCTGCATAAAGCTGCCATAGCCGATTTTTGAAAACGTTATTTAGTATTTTTTATTCATTCAAAAAAAAGGAAGGTACTAACTTTTATATCGTGCTGTTATTGCACAAATATTTGGGTTTATTCTAAAATCCCTAGAATTAGTAAAGCAGCTATACAGAAATATTTCTTGGCAGGAAAAAATAATGAAGAAAAAAAAATTTATTTCGTTATAAACCAATAAGTAGATAAAAAATTTAATTTAATTTAGATTTGAACATTTTATAAGCAGAAACAGTTTTTGCGGATAAGTTGATAAATGAATTTGGTTTCTGCAGAACGTTTATGGACAGTTATCTGCTAAGCTATTTGTGATAGAATAATAACCGTTATAAAAAAAAATTGTTTCAGAAATGACTTCTTGGGCCTGCCTTTAAAAAATCGAGGCCTCGAAATTCAAGGCCTTGTCTTGGTCTTGTCTTGCAGGCTTGAGTTTTCACTACCGGATACGCGAACACCTATCACTGTATTAAAATCCCAAGCCAACAAGACAAGCTTGAGGCGAGGCCGCGATTTGCAAGGCCTTGCATTTTTTATGCACCTAATCGTAGAAAAAAGAAAAACAGTTTTATTGGAAAAACTCTCTATTGAATTTGGGTTTCTTCAGAGGTCCAATTGGAATGTCGTTTGAAATTAATTCATTGTTTTGAGTTTCTTTTTAGCAAGAGGGGTTGCTTTTTATTGCAGTTCCTCAGGAACCAAAAATTAGTTCTAATAGAAACCCTAGTTCTTTCTGTGAAACATTTATTATCTTTCAGTAAAAATAAAACATTTTAACCGTATCGAAGTTGTCTTCTGAAAATCAATTTGCTCACTAGCACTTTTTTGCCCCACCGTGCACCGAGGCAAACATTCTCTTTACACCGGATGTGCACTTGCGGTAAAAGAGTTTCCGCCTAATAAATTGGAAGTTTCGTAGAAAAAGAAAAATTTGCAGACACTGAGTGACTTTAAGGAGAAAATGAACTTTAAATTCACGAAATATGATGCTTTGAGGTAGGTTCTTGAAGACATAAACAAAATAAGGTATCAGCCGAAGCGAAATCTAATTGCTCATCCCTCTCAAATTCCCTTGGGAGATATTAGAGTTCAGTTTCACGTCCGTTAGTTAACTCCCGGACGATATTAAAGAGGACAGACTCGAAAGGAATAGAAGAGAATTCTAAAAGCTGCCCTGGGGAACAGTACAAACGGGACGTGCCATTAACCAAGTATCTCTTAGTGGCTGAAAAGAATAGCGGTCGCAAAATTACTTCAAACATTCGTTCAGCTTCTCACAATCCCATCCCTGATCTCGCACAGTCTCAGCGGCCTCGATGACGTCACCCCTTTTTCTCCGCCGCCGTCTCTCGAAATCGTACTTCTCCTGAATGGCCGTGTTGCAGATGTGAATCGCCTCATGGTACGAGGAAAAGGTGTAGGGCTTAGAGCTGAACCGAAGGAGCGCTTCTCTTTAACAGGAGAAGAAAATCCATTCAATTTATTCAATATATTCCAGTTAAGATGTTGGTGCATTCAATTCAAAATAAGCGTCCTATAGAGGGTCTTCCAGGTCTCAGTATTTTCCACTGAGCCAGGCAAAACATGTAAAGCTGAACAGCTTCTTCCAAGGTGGGACATTTCTCGGGTTATTTTACAATTTTAAAACTTGTTTTGGATATTTCGACACCTTCGTGTTGAAAATCTCTCTCTCGGAGTATATGTCTAAAACAGCAGATAGCAGACAGGAGACAGATTTAGTAGCTAATATTAGCTAGATTAGTATATTATTTTAAACTCCCTTGACTTTAATCGAATTGCTTCGAATTCTCTTAAATTCCGTTGAATTCACTTAAATTACTCTGAATCTTATTTTCCTGTGAATTTACTTGAATCCCTTCGAATTGATTGAAATTTACTTGAATTATATTGAGTTCACATTCAATTCCTTTCAATCCTATGTATTCATTTTAAATATTTTCAAATTGCATGGAGCGTTTTTAAATCTGAATCATTTATCTTCATAAAAATCTTCTAAATTCCTCAAAATTTCCGAAATTATCTGTATTTCTTACATTCACCTGAATTAACCGAATTCGGGTAACTTCTTTGAAGTCGAGAAATTCCCCGAATTTATGAAACCCCTGAATTATCTGAATATATTGAATTCCTGAAGAACAAAGAATTCCCTAATTATCGGAATATCTTAAATTTATGTGATTCTTCGAATTCGTGGGATGTCCAGAATTCCAAGGATATTTGAATAATTCAAGAAGATCAGACGAATACAGAAGAACTCATGAAATTCAAGGAATTAAAGAAAGTTTGAAGAATTGAAGCAATTAGGATGATTCAAGGAATTCAAGAAATCAATCGAAGTCTAGGAATTAAGAGAATTCAAGAAATTAGCCGAATTCGAAGAGTTGAGCGAATTCAAGTATCGAAGAGAATTTGAGAATTAAGCGAAATCCCTGAATGTTCTGAAATCTCTTTTCTTTTATTCTCTGAATTCCTAGAATTATATTCATTGCTAGAATTTGATGGATGCCTGGGATTATATGAATTCCTATAATTCTTTGAATTGTTATAATTCGCTAAATTCTTAAAATTCCCTGAATTTCTAGAATTACATGAATTTCCAGAATTCTCTGACTTCCTAGAATTTTATTAATTTATAGAATATAATTAATTCCTAGAATTTTATAAATTCCTATAATTCTCTTAATTCCCTAAATTCAGACTTCTATGAATTCGCAGACTTCTCTGAATTCCCAGTATTATCTGAATTCACAGAATTCTCTAAATTCCCAGAATTATCTGAATTCTCAGAAATATCTAAATTCTTAGAATTATCTAAAGTCCCAGAATTCTTTGAATCCTCAGAATTTCCTGAATCCCTCGCATTGTTTGAATTCCCAGAATTCTCTGAATTCACAAAATTCTCTAAATTCCCAGAATTATCTGAATTCCAAGAACTATCTGAATTCTCATAACTATCTGAATTCTCAGAATTATCTAAATTCTCAGAATTATCTGAAGTCCCAGAATTCTTTGAATCCTCAGAATTTTCTGAATCCCTCGTATTGTTTGAATTCCCAGAATTCTCTGAGTTCCCAGAATTCTCTGAATTCTCTAAAGTCCCAGAATTGTCTAAATTCCCAGAATTATCTGAATTCCCCGAACTATCTGAATTTTAAGAACTATCTGAATTCCCAGAATTCTCTGAATTCTCAGAATTATGTGAATTTCCAGAATTATCGGAATTCTCTAAATTCTCAGAATTATCTGATTTCTCAGAATTATCTAAATTTTCAGAATTATCTGAAGACCCAGAATTCATTGAATCCTCAAAATTTCCTGAATCCCTCGCATTGTTCGAATTCCCAAAATTCTCTGAATTCCCAGAATTCTCTAAATTCCCAGAATCATCTGAATTCCAAGAACTATCTGAATTCACAGAACTATATGAATTCCCAGAATTATTTGAATGATCTAAATTCCCAGAATTATCTGAATTCTCAGAATTATCTGAAGTCCCAGAATTCTTTGAATCCTCAGAATTTCCTGAATCCCTCGCATTGTTCGAATTCCCAAAATTCTCTGAATTCCCAGAATTCTCGAAATTCCCAGAATCATCTGAATTCCAAGAACTATCTGAATTCACAAAACTATCTGAATTTCCAGAATTATTTGAATTATCTAAATTCCCAGAATTATCTGAATTCTCAGATTGATCTGAAGTCCCGGAATTCTTTGAATCCCTAGAATTTCCTGAATCGCTCGCATTTTTTGAATTTCCAGAATTCTCTGAATACCCAAAATTGTCTAAATTCCCAGAATTCTCTGAATTTCCAAAATTCTCAGAATTCTCTAAAGTCCCAGAATTCTCTAAATTCCCAGAATTATCTGAATTCCAATAACTATCTGAATTCTCAGAACTATCTGAATTCCCAGAATTCTCTGAATTTCCAGAATTATCTGAATTCTCAGAATTGTCTGAAGTCCCAGAATTCTTTAAATTTCCTGAATCCCTCGCATTGTTTGAATTCCCAGAATTCTCTGAATTCCCCAACTCCTCTGAATTCCCAGAATTATCTGAATTCTCTAAAGTCCTGCAATTCTCTGAATTCGCAGAATTCTCTGAATTCCCTGAATTCTATGAATTCTCAGAATTATCGGTATTGTCAGAATTATCTGAAGTCCCAGAATTCTTTGAATCTTCAGAATTTCCTGAATCCCTCGCTTTGTTTGAATTCCCAGAATTCTCTAAATTCCCAAACTTCTCTGAATTCCCAGAATTATATGAATTATCTGAAGTCCTACAATTATCTGAATTCCCTGAATTCTCGGAATTCACAGAATTCTCAGAATTCACAGAATTCTCTGAATTCCCAGAGTTCTCTGAATCCCCATAATTCTCTGAATCCCCAGACTTCTCTGAATCTCCATAATTCTCTTATTTCACAGAATAAATTCCCAGAATTATCTAAATTGCCAGAATTCTATAGATTCCTAGAATTTCATAAATTCGCAGAATCTTATAAATTCGCAGAATTCTATAAATTCGCAGAATTCTATAAATTCGCAGAATCTTATAAATTCGCAGAATTCTATAAATTCGTAGAATCTCATAAATTCGCAGAATTCTATAAATTCGTAGAATCTTATAAATTCGCAGAATTCTATAAATTCGCTGAATTATATAAATTCGCAGAATCTTATAAATTCACAGAATCTCATAAATTCGCAGAATTCAATAAATTCGCAGAATTCAATTAATTCGCAGAATCTTATTAATTCGTAGAATTCTATAAATTCGCAGAATCTTATAAATTGGCAGAATTCTATAAATCCGCAGAATCTTATACATTCCCAGAATTCTATAAATTCGCAAAATTTTAATAATTCGCAAGATTCTATAAATTCGCAGAAATCTATAAATTCACAGTATCCTATAGGTTTCCAAAATTACATAAATTCTAAGATATCTGTCAATTTTCTCTTAATTCCTTCTATTCGTTTAATGAATTTATAAATTCAGAAATTTGAAGGATTTCAGGGAATTTAGATACATTAAGGATTTCAAGAAATTCAGAAAAATCAACTATTTTAGAAAATTCAGAGAAATTACGGATTTCGAAGAAATCAAAAACTGTCCTGCATTTCAGAGAATTCGGAGAATTTCAGGGATTTCACAGAATTTTGGAAATTTGAGGAATCCAGCAAATTCTTTGACGTTAAAGGAATTAAAGAGAATTTCGAAGACTTCAAAATCATTCCAGGTAATTAAGAAGAATTTGAAAGAATACAATAATATCAAAGAATTCGAAACAATTCTTATTATTTTAAATAATGTAATAAACCGAAGAGTATGATTTCCTAAACCTGTCTTTTATTTGTCGCTTGTGCTTACTAAAATAAGGGCTGAGTAGTAGTTTTAGGCGTACACTCCGAATGTTTTTTAGCACGGAGGTACCTTTTTATATTTTTTTTCATCAACGATTCAGTAGAAAATATTGACATCTTTGATACTGAGTGGTTAAAGAAATACCTGAATACCCATATTGTAAGAGGGAAGGTGCATGTCACGAGGTACCATAAACGTATGTCGAATTTGGTGCCCTGAACCAAAAGGGGATGTTCTGAAAAATTGCAATTAATTTTGTGTCAACGTAGCCCAGAGGTTGCTACAGCTTTCAATCAGTAATCTTTTTGCAAATAATATTTGAATGAAGTCTTTTTTATTTAAATAATAATAATCCATACCAATGTATTTTTGAACAATAAAATAATCTTTGGGCCTTGTTTCTGCTCTACGAAGAATTTCCTTTAGATCGTGTGAAATGCTGATTCCGGATCCACAACAGAGGTGACTCGGTTTCATAATCCAGACGTTTCTTGTTCCATTGAGACCGTACTGAGGATCAATTTCCTTCATTTCTTTCAGCACAGTACCTGCAGCTTCATAGGCCTTCTGCATCAACATTAAAAATATTCAAATTTATCATATCCTGTACCTGAAAAATTTATAGTATAGAAAATTGCAGGATATATTATAAATGGTGCCCTCAGGCGATACAAGGGTATTAGCGATACAAAGCTATCGTACTTTAATTTCCAAAAAAAAGAGTAGGATGAAATTAAAAGCAACTATTGCCCTTCACTTTAAAAAAAAGTATGCCCTTCATAATCTTTGAAGCAAAGCAACAGAAAAGGAAGACTAGACTTTTGGCTAATAGTGACAGGATCAGGGCGCTGTGCATCCTGCAGGGCGCCGAAAGTATTGCGTAGTGTTACGCTGCTCCTCTCTATAAAAAGGCCCTGCGAAACTCTTTCCTGGTCTTCGGACAGGCCACGAAATCCTACCGCTTAGTGCAAAAACATTGATTGACCACAATAACCTGTGTGTTCTTACTTTAGGCGACGACGTTTGCCGCGTACTGGAACTCTTCAGCACGCAGCCACCACAACCTTCCCACCTGGCCGCGTACGGTAACTCTAGCGCGCACCAACAACCCACTTCCCACCTCCCCGCGTACTGGAGACTTAACACGCAGCAAACAACCATTTTTCACTTCTTTAGTGCACCGCGATCACCGAATTCCCACCTCCCGCGTACTTGAACATTGAGTGCCCCACGACGACCCACTTTCTACCTCCCCGCATACTGTAACTTCTGAACGCATCCACAACCCACTTCCTACCTCCCCGCGAACTGGAGGCTTGGCACGCAGCAACCATCCACTTTTCACATCTTCAGCGGGCCGCGACCACCCAATTACCACCGCCCGCGTACTGAAACTCCAGGGCGCATTGACCACCCACATTTCACCTCCTCGTGTACTGGATTTTAAGCGCGCTGAAACCACCCACTTCACACATCCCCGCGTAATGGATTCAAAGCACGCAGAAACCACCCACTCTCCACCTTAACGCGTGCTGGCAATCTACAGTGCGCGGCGATCGCCCAATTCCCACATTTCGCATATTGGAACTGCCATCGCGCTACGACCACCCACTTTTTACCTCCCCGCGTATTGTAACTCCAAGGCCACCTGCTCGCGTACTGGAGACTTAGCACGCAGCAATCACTCACTTTCCACTTCTTCAGCACGCCGCGACCAGCCAATTCCCACCTACCGTGTACTGTAACTCCAGGGCGCATTAACCACCCACTCCCCACCTCGCGTCCTGGATTTTGAGGGCACAGAAATATTCTACTTCACACATGTACGCGTACTGGACTTAAAGCGCGCAGAAACCACCCGCTCTCCACCTTAACGCGTAGTGGCAATCTACAGCGCGCGGCGACCATCAAATTCCCAACTTCCGCATACTGGAACTGTCATCGCACCACGACCACCCGCTTTCTACCTCCCCGCGTACTGTGACTCCAGGGCGCATCAAGCACCCACTTTACACCTGCTCGCGTACTGGAGCTTTAGCACGCAACAACCACTCACTTTCCACTTCCTCAGCACGCCGCGAATACCCAATTCCTACCTCCCACGTACTGGAACTCCAGGGCGCATCAATCACCCAATCCCCACCTCGCGTACTGAAAATCTACAGCGCGCGGCAACCATCTACTACCCACCTTACGCGTACTGGAACTGCCAGCGCCCCACGACCACCCACTTTTCAACTCCCCACGTACTGTAACTCCAGGGCGCATCAAGGACCCACTCCCCACGTGCTCGCGTACTTGAACTCTCAGCACGCAGCCACCACCCACTCCCCACCCCACCGCGTACTGGAACTCCAGCGCGAATCAACAAACCACTTCCCACTTTCCGGTGCAATGGACTCAAAGCGCGCAGAAACCACTAACTTTTTAGCCCACAGGGTACTGGAATTCTACAGGACGCAGTACATGTTTCCTCCATCGCAAATAATTAGATTAAGTCAGATGTACTTCTCTATATCAGACCAAATAATAATTTACGATGATTTATATTTTTCCGAATTACCTTGTGACGTAATTTCCATTCTTCTGAATTATCATTTGTCCTTATTTTCATTTTTCCTAATTACTATTTGACATCATTTAAATTTTTCCGATTTTCTATTCGATCTAATTTTCATTTCTCTAAATAATCACTTGCCACAATTTTTGTTAATTTAAATAGCCACATAACCTAAAATATATTTACGCGTAACGCTATCTTTTATAATCCCTATATCACTCATTCCGTCAGGTGACCCAAATTTAATTTTACCTAAACAACATCTGGCATATAACGGCGCGAAATTCAAATTACATCAATCAGAATTCTGAATTTGAATTCCGGGACGTTTTTTGTGCTGGATGTCGTTGCGGTATAATGAAATTTTAGTCTCATGGAAATTCAGTAAAATGTGGATTATAAAAATGTCGTTTCGCGTAAATCGATTCTAGTTTATGTGGCTATTCAGAAGAATGAAAATAATGACTTTAAATTTAATTTTTCAGCTTAGTTATTGAATTTTAAAGCCAAAATTTTATTCGTAAAAACATTGTTTAAAAAAAAATCTCTGCAGGGCACTACAATATTTTAATTGGCGACCATTTGAACACTGATACAATTTAAAATAACGTAAATAGTATTCTGAGGGTTCGGAAAAATTAAATAAATTATCACATTTTTTACACTGAAACTACTAAAAGTGTCAGATATTTAATACTGATGATGCGATTAATTTATTTATCAAAATCTCAAAAATCAACTCCTAATTATAATTTTTTTTATATTATATTTTGAGCTTTGAGTGCATAATTCGAATTGTTTGAAAAACAAGAAAAATAGTATATTACGACCCAAGGCCAGAAAGTTGGATTTCCGGGCGTGTGTGATATGAAGGCCGAGGCGAAGCCGAGGCCTCATATCACGCACACCAGGGCATCCAATATTTCTGGCCGTGTGTCGTATACAATTTTTCTTCATCCCCAGCCAAAAGTACGTTTAATAATTAATTTTAATTAATAAAATGCGTTGTCGGCTGCTAGCTCGGTTGCTTTTTCTTTTGTCGCCTGCTTCAGCACGCGCGCCACCTCGCGTAGCGCCTCGGGTCAGCTGATCGGATGCATGGGATTCGGTCGCCCTCCCGACTTTTGCAAAGCCGAGGCGAAGCCGAGGTTTTGCTGGTCGGGCGGGTATCAAAAACACATATTTTTTCTTAATACTTCTTCCTCGTCCGCCAGACGAGGAAGAAGCATTTTTGAGGTCTTGTGCCGTCTTTTTATACACAGAAATCGCAACGACACTAATCGATCGGTTTTGAGGTTGACCACACCGACGGTCTCTTTTTTCCATTCACCTGTCAAGATAAATAATTTTCAGAGGCTAAGTACAGACTAACACAATACTGAGCGTTGCTACGTCTGGTTGCTACGTCAGCGAGCCACAAAAATCTCGCAGCCAATCAGAGATCGTGTTAACTCTAGCAGGCCGCAAAAGCCACTGTTCCCGGACAGAAATACGTCCGGAAAGACGTACTTTCGGCTAGGGGATGAAGAAAAAATTATTTTCTCACATTGCAAAATTGTTTTTCAAAGTAAAAGATTTTATTATAAATACTTCATGAAAATATTCAAGTTGACTCAGCTGCATATAAACATCAAACTCGACATAAAAAAGCAATAAAGCTAGTATCCGCAAATTTTTTCTTATGAAAGAAGTTTTTTATATTTTTAGTGGCGCTTGTTTTATCTCTGTTGAAAATTACAAAATAAAGTTTTACACACAAAATATACTTTATGGACCAATAAGCATAGCGGAAAGTCGAGGAAAATAAAAATATTGAAATCGAAAGAATTTTTGACCATTTATTTTTGAGGGAATAATCAGAATTTGTTTTGAAAAGATTGTAGCCTGTCTGTTCACTCAAAAAGGTATTTTATCATTTTCAATTTTTACACATGTTGATTCCGAAATAGTGAAATAATATTTAAACATTCTTATAATACCTGTACAAAAGGTTTGATTTATGACGCGTATATCGAATTTACAAAAATGTGATTTTCACCATAATTTAAAAAATTATAAAAGAAAAAACACTTATTAACTTTTTCTGAGAGCCTAACAATATCGAAACTTTTTTTTTGCCACCCTATTCCTAACGTTATTGCCTTGAACAGGTTTCTTCCGACTGTTACATTTGAAGCAAAAATAATTTAAAACTCGTAAAGATTACAAAATAATTTTTTTTAAATGTATATTTTTGACAATTTTAAAACAGAAACTTTTGAAGAGTTTTAAAAGATTTCAAGAAATTTAAAATAATTTAAGATTTCTGGGAAAATTTCAAATGATTTTTCATTTCAGAAAATTAATTTTAAGAGAAAATTGAAAAAGATTTCTAAACATTTCGAATAATTTCGTAAAAGAGCGGAGAAGATTTTAATGCAAAATTTTGCAATTTCGCAGGGTAAACAAATTTTTTTTAAAACTTCGAAGAGTTTTAAGAGATATTTACAAGATTTTAAAAGATTAAAGAATAATTTAAAGTTTTTGAAGATTTTCCAAATTTTGTTTAAAAACGTATATTTTTGAAGATTTTGAAGAAAAAGCTTTTTAAGAGTTTTTAAAGGTTTTCAGTGATTTTATATAACTGTTTATAGAACAGTTTATGGCTTATCCAATATTATATATATATATATATATATATATATATATATATATATTAGAAAGTTAGTCTTCTTAACTTGAAAATTCATATTGTTCATTGGATATTCCGCTATTTTGTTAAAAGTTAAACTATTTTTATGCAAATTTGAGTATGTGGTAGAAAATTAACTTTTTTTATTAAGAAATCATACTTTTGAGTTGAAACTTCACCTGTTTTATAGATCATTTGAAAATTTGTATTATTTTGTTGAAAATTAATTCTTTAAACTAAAAATTTGACCATTTCACTTTTGGTTTGAAAAACTTTTTTTTTACTTGAAAATCCATCTATTTGGTGGAGAAGTCAATTACCCTGTTAAAAAATCGTTTTTTTTTTAATTTCACTATTTCATTTTTTCTTAGAAATTTATTCTTTATATGCCGAAAATTCAACTATTTGATAGAAAATTTAAGTATTTTTTTAAATCTCATAATTTTGGTTAGAAAATTAATGTTGCTTGTTAAAAATTTATCTTTTTGTTTAAAGATTATATTACATTTCTTTTTTTTTCTTTTAATTCGACGGATTCAAAATTCGTTTTCTGGTAGAAAATCCATCTTTCTTTGTAGAAAATGAACTCATTTTTTAAGTTGAATATTGAACTTTTTTGTTGAAAATTCTTTTTTTTTTAATTAATCATTTTAGTTCAAAATTCATCTATTTGTTTGAAACAAGTCGATTGACAATTACATTTTTGTTGGAAATTCATTTTTTGGTTGAAAATTCAACTGTTCCGTTAAAAATTAAAATAATTTTATGAAAAATTAACCATATGGTATAAAAAGGACTTTATTGTTGAAAACTAATATTTTTCAGTTGAAAATTCATTAATCTTGTTTCTAGAAAATTCATATTTTTGGTTGAAAATTCAACTATTTGTTTGAAAATGTGTCCTTTCTGATTAAATTCAACTAGTTGAAATTCCGTCTTTTTTTAAATTAATTTTTCAAACTAAACATTTGTCGATTAAATCTTTGATTCGAAGCATGTATTTTTTCTATTAGAAATCCATCTTTTCGGTGGAGGAGTCAATTATTTTGCTAAAAATTCGTGTTTTTTCAATTACAAATTTCTATTTCATTTTTGGTTGGAAATGTATCCTTTTTGCGTTAGAGATTCAACCTTATGATAGAAAATTCACGTATTTTGTTGAAAATTGATATTTTGGAATAGAAAATTAATATTTTTGGTTCAGGATTCAACTATTTGGTTAAAAATTCTTCTTTTTTTGGTAAAGATTTTTTTTTTCGAAAATTAGTTTTTAAACAACAATTTTGACGATTCCATTTTTGGTTTAAAAAATCTTTTTCAGTTGAAAATTCAACTATTTGGTTGAAGATTAATCTTTCTTCATTGAAAATGCATCTATTTGGTTGAGGATTCAACTATTTTCTATATAATTTTTCCTTCTGGATTTAAAATTCAACAATATTGTATCTTGTTTAAAATTCTCCTTCATAGTTAGAAAATTAATCTTGTTTTTTGAAAATTCATCTTTTTGGTTGAGAATTCAACTATTTGTTTAAAAATGTGTCCTTTTTGATTGAATTCAACTGGTTAAAATTCCGTCTTTTTTTATAATTAATTTTTTAAACTAAACATTTGTCGATTGAATCTTTGATACGAAAAATGTATTTTTTTAATTGAAAATCCATCTTTTTGTTGGAGGATTCCATTATGTTGTTAAAAATTCGTGTTTTCATTTACAAATTTCTCTATTTCATTTTTGGTTGGAAATGTATCCTTTTTGCATTGGAGATTCAACCATATGATAGAAAATTCACGTATTTTGTTGAAAATTCATATTTTGGAATAGAAAATTAATCTTTTTGGTTCAGGATTCAACTATTTGGTTGAAAATTCTTCTTTTTTTGGTAAAGATTATATTTTTGTGTTGAAAGTTAGTTTTTTAAACAACAATTTTGACGATTCCATTTTTGTTTAAAAAAATCTTTTTCAGTTGAAAATTCAACTATTTGGTTGAAGATTCGTCTTTCTTGATTGAAAATACATCTATTTGGTTGAGGATTCAACTATTTTGTTACAAAAAAGAGATTTCTTCGTTTAATTCGACTGATTAAGAAATTGTCTTTTTGTAGAAAAGTCATCTTTCTTTTTTAAAAACTAAACTTTTTTGTTGAAAATTCAATTATTTTCGAAGAAATTCGTCTTTCTGACTTGAAAATTCCTCGCATTTAATATAAAATCTTTCTTTGTAGAACATCTAACTATTTTGTTGAAAATTCAATATATTTCGACTTGAAATCTTAGGAATTTAAAGTTTTTCATGTTGAATCCAATATATTATTTACATTAACTTTATAAAAAAGAGTTTAGTACACTTCAAGTCCCATATAATAACAGCTTTGGAGGTTGCCTCGTACTGGCCTTGTTACTAAATCGGCACCCTCGAAACGAAAACAGTCAGGGTCGCCTGAACCGTTTCCAATTGGAATGAATAATATTGCGCAATATACTCGACCGAGAACTCGCGCACTGCGGCCCATCGCGCTGATAAACTTTTACTTTTCGGGGAGGGGGGGGGGGGGCAGAATCGGTAATGTTGTTTGCGGACGACCTCTAATAACTTTAGGAAGGATAATAATTCTGAGCAAGATCCTTACCTGAAGTCCAGATGGAGCACTTATGCTCTCAGAAATCTCATTCTCTTTATGCAGTACTCTGTTGTAATTGTCAAAGAAGCGGTTCCATTCGTCTTCTGAGACATCTGGATCTGGCTGATCGATACTTTCGTGTTTCGCGTCAGCTATGTACTCTTCGCAACGTCTAAGAGCAAACTCCACTTGACCAATGTCCACCTGAAGTGTATCCCAATCCTTGTCGACAACCCCATCCCGAACGCTCTCCACGAGCCACTTCAGGAGACCCGCAGCGGCTGTTCGGCGAAAATCTTTTATGAAGGCGGTCAGCTCCCTTGTCAGGTTGTAGCTGCGTGGAAAGTTGACATCTGCTACCTCCAGCTCATAGAGCCAGTGGGATTCTTGCAATACGTTTGCCATTCCAAGCTAGAGGGAGACGATTCAATTTTTGTATTTCTCGTTTCGAATCCTTCATTCTCGACTCTCTTAAAAAGAACCAGTGAGATCTTGCTGATTTCCAGTGAAATCTTACTGGTTGGAACAGCTGGAAGTGTATCACTGACAATAAGTGAGATTTCACTTGTCCACTCAGTGGGATTCCGTCACTGGTTTGATCAGTGAGGTTCACTGGTTAGTCAGTACCAGTAGTCATCAGTTCGTGGGCGTTATTGTCCGTCAGCTGGTTAGGTATGACACTTATCATTCATCATTATCACTTTTGCGCTAACCTTCGGAAAATTATTTTCAAAAGTCAAAACCAAGTGGCCAGGGGCCTCCCCGCTTTCAAAAAAATGATATCCCCGGATTATTGCGCGTACCGGACGACTGGAGGTTCATCTCTTGGCCACGTGGAGCGCTCTATCACTGGTTGAATTGATCATTTAGCGTCACTGGTATATTCAGTAACGCTTTTTTAGTTGAACCACTTACTGGTTCATCCAGTAAAAATTGAAAAATCAATTGTTCACTAATTATAATTCAAAATACTGATTCAACCAGTAACAATTTCACTAGTTCAGTTTAAGAGAGGATGATAAAATATCGATACCACTATGCTAAAAGAACCTCTTTAGAAGCGAACATCTGAGACGACCACTCTGCAGTTGGTAGTCTAAAAGAACCACTCTGCTTTTTAAGTTAGCGCCTCGTTTTATTAATACTACCTACGCATCAACCAGCAAACAGGTTCAGTGAATACTACTCTCTGGCTCAGTATATTATTGATGCTTTTATGCTCTTTCAGATGCTTTTAAATTCTTTGAACTTTCTTGAAATCTCCTGATTTCACTGCATTCTCTAAAATCCTTAAATCTTCTAAATTCTCTGAATTCATTAAATATTCTGAATTATGTAAATTCCCTTCATTAGGGGCCGTACTTAAATTACGTAACGGATAATCGACCCTCTCCAAAAGCACCCCACCCCCCTGTAATGAACCCTGTAATTATGGTTTCCAGAAATAATAAGGAAATTTGTTGTATTTAAGATAATAGATGCTTTGCTGGTTGAAAACTTTATTTTCAAAATTCTATGATTTTTTCTTGACCGATTTCTTTTTCTTGAACATTAACATTCATATACAAATTAAAAATTTTCAAATTTATTTATTTTGAACAAAAAAAAAGTGTTTTTTCTACGATAAAAGATGACTTCTTAAGAAAATACTTAAATTTTCAACAAAAGAATTAAATTCTCTGCAAAACAATTAAATTTTCAACGAAATAATTAAATTTTCAACCTTAAAAGATAAATATGCAACAAAAAAGTATAATGCTTGATATTTCAACCAAGAAGGATGAAATTTCATTTTAAAAAAATATTAATTTTAAAATCAAAAAGACGAATTTTCAACAAATAAAGATTTTTCACTAATGAAAGAAAAAAAAGTTCACCTGAATTGTTGAAACTTAAAGCAAAAAGACGAATTTTCTGTGCAAAAATGTAATTTTGAACCAGAAAAATAGGAATTTTCAACATAATAGTTGAATTTTCAACCAAAGAGTAAAGCTTCGTTAAAAAAAATTTTCAATTAAAAGAGATCAGTTTTCGAATAAATAGTCAAAATTTAACAAAAGAGATGAATTTTCAACTAAGAATATGAATCTTCAACAAAATATATTCAACCCAAAAAAACTTATTTTCAATAATAACAGTTGAATTTTCATACAAAAAGGATGACTTTAAAAAAAAAATTCAAATTTCAATCAAACAGATGCATTTTAATCCAAGAAAAATTAATTTACTACTAAAATGGATGATTTTTTAAATCAGAAAGACAAATATTAAAAAATATAGTTGAATTTTCACCGAAAAAATATTTAAATTGATTTTTCAATACAAAATGTGAATTTTTCTCAAAAGGTAAATTTTTTACGAAATAGTTGAATTTTCAATAAAACAGTAGATTTTTTGACCAAAAAGGATGATTTTTAACAAATTTATTGAATTTTCAACCAAAAAATTGCATTTTTATCAAAGAAAGATGAATTTTCTACTCGGACAGATGAATTTTTTAATAAAAAAGGTAAATTAAAAAAAAAGTCGAATTTACATCCAAAAAAGATTTCAGTTGATTTTCAACACAAAATGTGAATTTATCTCAAAAGGTAAATTTTCTATGAAGTTGTTGAATTTTCAACAAAACAGTGGATTTTTGGAACAAAAAGGATGACTTTTTAACAAAATTGAATTTTCAACCAAACAGTTGCATTCTTATCAAAGAAAGATGAATTTTCTACTCAGACAGATGAATTTTTTATTAAATAGATAAATTTTCAAAAAAAAAATCGTCGAATTTTCATCGAAAAAAGATTTAAATTGATTTTTCAATACAAAATCTGAATTTTTCTCAAAAGGTCAATTTTCTACGACATAGTGGAATTTTCAAAGAAAAAGAGTAGATTTTTGGACCAAAAAGGATGATTTTTTAACAAATGTATTGAATTTTCAACCAACCAGTTGCATTCTTATCAAAGAAAGATGAATTTTCTACTCAGACAGATGAATTTTTTAATAAAAAAGATAAATTTGCAACAAAAAAAAGTCGAATTTTTATCCAAAAAAGATTTAAATTGATTTTTCAACACAAAATCTGAATTTTTCTCAAAAGGTAAATTTTCTACGAAAGATCTGAATTTTCAACAAAACAGTAGATTTTTGGATAAAAAAGGATGACTTTTTAACAAATTTATTGAATTTTCAACCAAACAGTTGCATTCTTATCCAAAAAAGATGAAATTTCTACTAAAGCAAATCAATTTTTAAAGCAAAAAGACAAATTTTCAAAAAAATAGTTGGATTTTCATCCATAAAATATTTTAATTGATTTTTCAACATCAAAATATGAATTTTTCTCAAAAGGTGAATTTTCTACGAAATAGTGGAATTTTCAAGCAAAAAGGTGGAATTTTTAACAAAACTTTTGAATTTTCCAACAAATAATAAAATTTACAACTAAAAAGATAATTTTCAGGAGGAAGTAACTGCAAAGAAAGAAATAAAAATACAAAGCAAATAAATTAGTGACAAGAATATTATATCAGGGTTTACCGCAAAACTTCGTTTTAAAATTCTCTAATTTTTCCCTGACCAATTTTTCATTTTCCCTGACCATTAATATTCAAAGACCAGAAGATTACATTTGTAGCATTTTCAACCTAGAATCTGTTATAAGCGGAATAAAACAATTTCAAATAAAAATTGAAAAATTTCAAATTTATTCTGCCTGACAGTTATTTAAAGTTATATAAATTCCTGACTTTTACACACTCACCAGTTTTCTTTGGCGCGTAAAATTAAACTCATATTAAATTTCTGTACAATTTCTGCGAGTTACTTGTTTCATTTGTGAATTTCCGAAAATTACGTACATGAATGAAGGGCCCCCCCCCCCTTCCGTAACAAATCATAACAAAATCTCTTGACCCCTCCCTCCCCCTTGAGCTGTTACGTAATTTAAGTACTGTCCCTCATTGGAGTTTTGTGAATTCTCGGAACTCTCTAAATTCTCAGAATTCATTGGATATTACAGTTTTTTGTGGACGGAATGACGGTTTTTGTTCAGATTGTCTAAACCAAAACTGCGATTGTCTCTAGCTGTGGAAAAAATTCATCTCTACCTCAGCTGGGATTCGAACCCAAGTCTACTGATTGCCAGTCCGGTAATTATTTCAATTAACTTAATTATCTTAATTCTCTGACTTACCTAATTTTTCTGAATTCTCTAAATTCATTAACTGAATTCCTCTGAATACTTAGCCTTATTTTGAAGTCATTGAAATGTAAGGAATTCTCCAACAAAGAATCCGTAGAAAGCAAAGATCACAAAGGAATTCCAGAAAAACTCTGATTTCTCAAAATGCTATGAATTACTTAAATTCTCTTAATTCCTGAAATTCTATGAAACCCTAAGACACTCTGAATTTCTTAAATTTACTGAGTTCTTTGATTTCTCTGAATTCCTTTAATTCTCTTAATACCTTAAATTCACTGAATCCCTTGAATTCTCAGAATTCTTTGAATTCCTTGCATTTTGTAAATAAAGTAAATTCTCCGAATACCTTCAATTATTCAATTACCTTGAATCCTGTGAATTACTTGAATTCTCTGGATTCCTTGAATTCTCTGAATAACTTGAATTTTCTAAATTACTTGAATTTTCTAAAATTCCTGAAATTCTCTAAAATGTTGAAACTCTCTGAATTCTTGAAATTATCTGAATTACTATAATTCCCTTAGTTTTCAAAATTCTCTAAATTATTAAAATTCCATGAACTGCTTTAATTCTCTATAACGTTTTAATGCTCTGAATACCTAAATCTATCTAAATTTCTGAAATCCACTGAATTCTTTGAACTTCCTAAATTCCCTAAATTCACTAAATCCCCTGAATTCTATGAATTCTTCGAATTTCTTGAATTCGATGAATACATCAAATTCTCTGAATACCTTTGTTTATCCAAATGCCTTGAATTCTCTGAGTTTCTTGAATTATCTGAATTCCTTGAATTCTCTGAACAACTTGAATTCTCTGAATTACTTTAATTCCATAAATTACTTGAACTCTCTGAATTATTTGAATTCTCTGACTTATTTGAATTCTCTGAATTATTTGAATTCTCTGAATTATTTAAATTTTCTGAATTATTTGAATTCTCTGAATTATTTGAATTTCCGGAATTACGTGAATTCTCTGAATTATTTAAATTCACAGAATACCTCTTATCCTCAGAATATCTCGAATTATCTAAATACCTTGAATTATATGAGTAACTGAATTATCAAATTCTTTGAAATACTTCAATTCTTTGAATTACTACAAATCTCTGAACTTCTTCAATTCTCTGAATTCCTTGAATTCCATAAATTACTTGAACTCTCTGAATTATTTGAATTCTCTGAATTGTTTGAATTTTTTGAATTCTCTGAATTTTTTCAATTCTCTGAATTATTTTAATTCTCTGAATTACGTGAATTCTCTGAATTATTTAAATGCACAGAATACCTTTTATAATACCTCGAATTATCTGGATACCTTGAATTATCTGAGTAACTGAATATTTTATCAAATTTTTTGAAATACTTAAATTCTTTGAATTACAAAAAATCTATAAATTCCTTCAATTCTCAGAATTCTTCCTACTCCCTGTATTCCTCGAAATCTCTGTATTCCTTCAATTCTTTGAATTCCTTAAATTCCCCGAATTCTTTCAATTCTTTGAATTCTTCAAATCCTTTTAACTCTTTAAATTCCGTGAATTCCTTTTATACTCTTCATTCCTCGAAATATCGTTATTCCTTGAATTCGTCGAATTCTCTGAACCCCTTGAATTCTCTTTTTTTTCTGTAAGTTCTCTGAATTCTCTGAATTTTCAAATTCTCTGATTTCCTAGGATTCTCTGACTTTATTAAATTTTCGGAATTCTTTGAATTATGTGAACTGCTCGAATTCTTTAAATTATCTGAATTCTGTGATTTATATAAATTCATCTTAATCCCCTGAAATGTTCTAAATTTTCCTTTTAATTCTCTAGACTCTTCCGAATTCCCTGAATTCTTTGCATTTTTTTGGAGTCATTGGATTTGAGTGAATTCTCCGAATTTAGAGAATCTAGATATTCGTGGTAATTCCAAGAATTCAAAGTATTCAGGAAATTTCACGAATCTAGCGGATTCTAAAGACTTTAAAATAATACAGGGAATTTCGGATATTTAGATATATTTGAAGAATTTAAGAAATTCAGTCAGTTAGAGAAATTACAGGAATTTAGGAATTCAGGTAATTAATGGAATTCGGAAGAATTTACAAGATTTTCAGAAAGCTGAAAGAATTCGGAAGAGTTTAAAAAAATTACAAGAAATTCAAAAGAATTGCAAAGAATACTCAAAGTTCAAAGAACTCAGAAGAATTGAACAGAATTCTTGAATTTCTCTAAATTCTAAAAATTGTCTATATTTCTGAATTGCTTCAATTCTTCAGAATTTCCTAAATTCCTCTGAATTGTTTTGAATTTTAGCAATTCTTCTGAATTTCTCTCAATTCTTCTTATTTTATTGAATTTCTTGCAACCTTAAAATAATGCAAGCAATGTTGAGAATTTAGAAGAATTCTATAAATTAATCAAATGCAGTGAATTAAGGGAAATTCAATTAACTCAGAGAACTCTGAGTAATTCAGAATATTTGGACGAAGTTTTAGAATTCAAAAGAATTCAAAAGAGCTTAACAGCATTTGTAAGAAATAAAAAGAACTACAGAGAAGTAGGAAAAATACATATGATTCAAAATAATTCGATGTGAATTCAAAGTAGTTTAAAGGAATTCAAGTGAATAAAAAATAATTCTAAATGATATAATAAGCCAGAGAGTACTAATTACTAAACCAAAGAGTATTAATTACTAAACGAGGGGCGAACTTAAAAAGTTATGCCAGAGTTAACTTCACAAGTACCGTCAAACGGGGTAATTTCAGACATACGGGGTAAATTCGGACATTCCTAAATTGATAGTTTAAATTACTTACGGCGGTTTTAACCAAAACCTGAAATCAGTTTAAACCTTAACTTGTTCTAGATTCTGGTTAAAACCACCTCAAGTAATTTAAACTATCAATTTTGGAATGTAAGAATTTACCCCACGTGTCCGAAATTACCCCATTTGATGGTAAACTCCGAGACAAGTTCTTTTAAAAAGGATCTGTAAAATTCAGCAGTTTGTGGAACTTTACCTTAGAAGTATAAGTAGCAGGTTTTTGGAATCTGTTCAAGACTGTGTTGCTTTTCAGATTACAATCCCAATCAACGAAGTCGTTTCGACAATCCCAAATCAAGTCGGGAGCTTTGTGTCGTAGCATTGCAAAAATCAAAGCCCTTTCATTCAGCATCCCATCAGATTGTCGAATGTCTCCTAGAGATTTTGCTTCCAGATAGGGCACACTTCCTTGAAATTAAAAATAAAAGGATACCGTCAAACGGGGTAATTTCGGACACGTGGGGTAAAGTCGGGCATTCCGAAATTGATAGTTTAAATCACTGAAGGGGTTTTACCCCGAATCTACAACCAGTTAAAGTCTTGACTGGTTCTAGATTCTGATTAAAACTCCCTTAAGTAATTTAAACTATAAATTTCGGAATGCCCGAATTTACCCCACATTTCCGAAATTACTTCCTATGCCGGTACACGCTACTTGGATATTGCACATTAAGGTGTCTCAAAAAACCTCAATATTTTTCTGGATCACGCACCCCCTAAACTTATTCCATTTGGTGAAAAATACTCGCTCTTTTATGTTTTATTTCTAAAAAAGTTTGAATAACGGTTACGGGACCTTAAACTACCTCAAAATGATTATAACTATTGATTAACGTTAATTTTTGCAAAAATAAGATGAGTTTTTCAGGAAATACAACAAATGCTACACTGGAACCTGGATTTTAGTGAACTGGCTTTGTTCGTTTCTAGAACTGATGTCCTTCGCAAGTTTGTAATGATGGCAGCGGTGGGTCCGAAAAGGCGATGCTTAGCCAAGCGTGACAAACAGCATGAGGGCCGCGCTCTCAGCGCATAAGTTGCATTAGTTGAGTGGCATGAATTGAGGTTTCAGTGTATTTGAGAATTTAACCCCTATAAAGGATAGTTTTTCACCATGAGGAGTAGTATTTTTTTCGAGGCGGAAACAACTCTCTTAATCGACTAAGCCACTCGGTAAGTCAAATTTTTTTAGACGAATCAAATAATTTAGCAGAAAATTACTTTTTTTTCAAATTTAACTATTGTATATCGTTAAGAAATTCGTTTTTATTTTGTTTTCAGATTCTCGATTTATATTTTTTTAACTGTAAATGTAACTATTTCATTTTTGTTCAAAATTTGTCTTTCTTAGTTGAAAATTCATGTATTTTATTAAAAATTTGTTCTCTTTCAGTAGAAGTTGGAAATTGTTGCTTAAAAATTCACCTTTGTGGATGAAATCTGATCTATTTAGTGACAAATTCAATTATTTGGTTGAAAAATCATGTATTGTGTTGAAAATTCGTCTTCTTTGATAGAAAATTATTCTTTTTGCTTGAAAATTTATCTGAGTTGTTAAAAATTGATCTATTTTGGTGAAAAATTTAAATATTTTGTTGAATTTCTTTTTTCATAGAAAATTAATTGTTTTAACTGGAAAGTTGAGTATTTCGTTTCGGGTTGAAAATTTAAATTTTTCGTTTCAAATTCAACTATTTGGTTAAGAATTTGTGTATTTTGTTAAAAATTGGTCTTTTCTGGTAGAAAATTGAACTATTTTGATAGAAAATTAATTTCTTCAGTTAAACATTCAACTATTTTGTTGAAAATTCGTTTGTTTTTTGTCGGAAATTGTTTTTTTTTTCTAACTGTATACTTAACTAATCCATTTTTTAGTTAAAAATTTACCTTTTTAGTTAAAAATTCAAATATTTGGTTGAAAGATGAACTACATTGCTCAGAATTCATTTTTCTGTTAGCAAATTCTTCATTCTAGTTGAAAATAGTTTGGTTGAAAATTTAAGTATTTTTTTGAAAATTTCACTTTTTTGTTGAAAATTCATTTGCTTAGTTAAAAATTAATTCTGTTAAATAAAAATTTAACTATGCCATTTTTGCTTGTAAATTTAACTTTTTTAGATAAATATTCAACTATTTGGTTGAGCATGTATCTATATTATTGAAAATTTGTCTTTTTTTGGTAGAAAAGTAATTTTTATATAAAAATTCATGTTTTGGTTTGAAAATTCGTTTCTTTTGTTGAAAATTTAGCCGTTTCAATTTTTATTGAGAACTTATATTTTTGAGTAGAAAATTCAACTATTTGGTCGAAAACCCATGTATTTGGTGAAACATTTATCTGTTTGGGTAGGAAATTCATCTTCTTGGTTCAAAATTCAACTATGTACTTGGTTTAAATTCGAACCACTTTGTTAAAAATTAATTGTTTAATTGGTAATGCATCATTTTAATTAGAAATCAATCTCTTTGGTTGAAAAAGCAGCTATTTTGTTGACGAACCTTTTTTTGCTTAAAAATTAATTTCTGAGTGAAAATTTAACTTTTCCAGTTGCAGATTCATCATTGAAGTTGCAACTTAATATCTTTAATTAAAAAAATTAATTATATTTTGGGGAAAATTCTTTTTATTTTCAAGTAAAAATTTAATTTTTCAAATTAAAAATGTTATTGTTCTATTTTTGGTCAAAAACTTATCTTTTTCAGTTGAAAATTGAACTAGTTGGCTGAAAGTTGATCTTTCTAGTTGAAAATTTAAACACTTGGTTGTGTATTTTGTTGAAAATGCATATTTTTGAGCAGAAAATGAATCTTCTCTGTTAAAAATTCATTTTTTTATGCTAATTCAACTATTAGGTTGAAAGTTTATATAATTTCTTGAAAATTCAATTATTTGAATCAAAGTTCATCTACTTGGTTGAAAATTCAACCATTTTGTTGGAAACTCATCCTTTTTGGTTGAAAATTTGCGTGAGTCTAGTCTAGGTGGAATGATCTACTATAATTGTATGTAATCCAGAGTAATCCTATGCAATCCGGAATAATACAAGGTAATCCAGAGTAATTCTGTATATACCGGTAATCCATAGTAATCATGGGTAATCTAGAGTAATCCTATGCAATAGGAGATAATCTGAGTTAATCCAGAGTTGTATACCATTAAGCCATTTCCCTTTCGGGGTAGGCGTGACACTACCCGATTCGGGTAGTGTTTCTAGGTTGATAACTTGTAGTAAATAACTACAAGTGTGGGCTCACCACACCCACGATGTGCCAACAGCACTCAGTTCTCTCGAAAGGTCACCCATCCAAGTGCTAACCGCGCCCAACGCTGCTTAACTTCAGTGATCTGACGAGAACTGGTTTTTTCAGCGTGGTATGGCTGTTGGCTTGTGATTTTCTATATAAAGAGGTAATGCAGGATAATTAAGGGTAATCCAGGGTAATCCACCTCCGCCCGACCTTATTGTTAGTAGTTGTTTTCCCCTCGATTTTTCGGCTATTGGTTCGAGTTAATTAATAATTTTTATAATTTTGTGGCGGTTCCGGTGCCAGGACCGCGGTTTAATCTTTTTTTGTTATGAAAAAAAATACGCATTTATTTTTTTACCCAATGGAACAATTTTAGGGGGTGCGCGATAAAAAAAAACTAGTCAACATAGGTGCCCGGCGTCTAAAAAAAAGGGTTTCGTAGCCTGTTATGACGTAATTAAGTAGTTCAAACCTGCCGCCTCCATAGATTCCCTCCCCTACTCCCTCTACATGCCCCTAATTTCTTTCCACAAATTTGAACCTTCGCTTCCCCTTCCTTTCCCAACTTCTCATTTACGTTTACCTCTCCTCACTTTCCCTCACATTTCTCCTCAATTCTTTAACCTCCCCCCACTACTATTTGCCACCCCTAGTTCCGCGCCTCTCACATCCCTGAGTTCACTGAGTTCGCGAAGTTCCCTGAGGTCCCTGAGCTGCCTGTTTTCGCTAAGTTCGATAAGATAACTGAGTTCTCTGAGGTCTAGAGGTCCCTGAGCTCCGTGGGTTCGCTAAGTTCGCTCAGTTCCCTGAATTCCCTGAGTTCCCTGAGGTTCCTGAGTTTCTTAAGGTCTCTGAGTTTCCTGAGGTCCCTGAGTTTAATCAGTACGCTGAGGTCCCTAAGTTTTCTGAAATCCCCTAATTCCCTGAGTTTCCTGAGTTCCTTGAGGTCCTTCAGTTCGGTGAGTTTTCTAAGATTGCTGAGTTCACTTAGTCCCCTAAGTTCCCTGAATTCTCTTCATTCCCTGGGTTTCCTGAGTTCGCTGAGTTCGATGAGTTAACTGAGTTCCCTGAAGTCTACAGGTTCCTGTGTTCCCTGAGTTCACTAAGTTCCATGAATTATCTTTGTTCCTTGGGTTTTCTGAGTTTGCTGAGTTCAATGACTTCGATGAGTTAACTGAGTTCCCTGAATTCTAGAGGTCCCTGAGTTCCCTGAATTCCATTAGTTCCCCGAGGTCCCGGAGTTCCCTGAGTTCCCTGAGGTCCCTGAGTTTCCTGAGTTCCCTGAGATCCCTCAGTTTTCTGAGGTCCCTAAGTTCTCTGAAGTTCCTAAGTTCCCTGTTTTCTGAGTTGATTGAGGTCCCTGAGTTCGGTGAGTTCGCTAAGTTCGCTGAGTTCCCTGAAATCCCTGAGCTGCCTAAGGCCCTTGAGTTTCCTGCGTTCTCTGAGTACCCTGATTTTTCTGAGTTCTCTGATGTCCCTAAGTTCCCTGAATTCCCTAAGTTGCCTGCATTTCCTGAGTTTCTTAAGGTTCCTCAATTTCATAAGTTCCCTGTTTTCTGCGTTCCTTGAAGTCCCTGAGTTTAGTAAGTTCGCTAAGTTCGCTAAGTTCGCTGAGTTTCCTAAATTCCCCGAGTTCCCTGAGGCCCTTGAGCTTCCTGAGTTTGCTGAGGTCCCTAAGTTTCCTGAATTTCCTATGTTCCCTGAATTCTTTTAGTTTCCTTAGTTCTCTCAGTTCTCTAAGTTACTTGAGTTACCTGAGGTCGCTAAGTTTGCTGAGGTCACCTAGTCCCCTGAATTCCCCAAATTCCCTTTGTTCCCTAAATTCTCTTCGTTCCCTGGGTTTCCTGAGTTTGCAGAGTTCGATGAGTTCCCTGAGGTCTAGAGGTCTCTTGAGTTCCCTGAGTTCCATGAGTTCGCTAAGCTTGCTGAGATTCCTAAATTCCCTGAGTTCTTGATTTTTCTGAGTTGGCTGAGATCACTAAGTTCCTTTAATCTCCTGAGTTCCCTGAATTCTCTTTGTTCCCTGGGTTTCCTGAGTTCGCTGAGTTCTATGCGTTAACTGAGTTTGCTGAGGTCTAGAGGTCCCTGAGTTTCGTAAGTTCCCTACGTTCTCTGAACTCACTTAGTTCCCTACGTTTCCTAAGTTCACTGAGTTCCCTGAATTCCCTGAGGTCCCTGAGTTTCCTGAGTTATATGAGTTTTCTGAGGTCCCTCTTTTTTTGAGTTCCCTGAGTTCACTAAGGTCGCCTAGTTCCCTGAGGTCCCTGAGTTTCATAAGTTTCCCGAGTTCTCTGAATTCGCTTTGTTCCCTGGGTTTCCTGAGTTCGCTGAGTTCGATAAGTTAACTGAGTTGCCTGAGGTCTAGAGGTACCTGAGTTCCCTGAGGTCTAGAGATACTTGAGTTCCCTGAGTTCCCTACGTTTCCTAAGTTCTCTGAGTTCTCTGAATTCCTTGAGGTCCCTGAGTTTCCTGAGTTATCAGAGTTTTCGGAGGTCCCTGCTTTTTTTGAGTTCCCTGAGATCCATGAGTTCACTGAGTTTGCTGAGTTCCCTGAGTTCCTTGAGGCCCCCTGAGTTATCAGAGTTTTCTGAGGTCCCTGATTTTTGTTTAGTTTCCTGAGTTCCTGAGTTTTATAAGTTTCTCGAGTTCTCTGAATTCGCTTTGTTCACTGGGTTACCTGAGTTTGCTAAGTTTGATGAGTGAACTGAGTTCCCTGAGGTCTAGAGGTCCCCGAGTTCCCTGAGTTCGCTGAGTTCTTTAAGTTCCCTGAGTTCCTTGATGTCTCTGAGTTTCCTAAGTTCCCTAAGTTCTGTGAATTCGCTTAGTTCCCTAACTTTCCTAAGTTCTCTGATTTCCCTGAATTCTCTGAGGTCCCTGAGTTTCCTGAGTTATCTGAGTTTTCTGAGGTCCCTGATTTGTTTGAGTTTCCTGAGTTCCCTCAGTTTCATAAGTTTCTCGAGTTCTCTGAATTCGCTTTGTTCCCTGGGTTTCCTGAGTTAATTGAGACCCCTGAGGTCTCGAGGTCCCTGAGTTCCCTGAGTTCGCTAAGTTCTTTGAGTTCCCTGAGTTCCTTGATGTCTCTGAGTTTCCTAAGTTCCCTAAGTTCTCTGAATTCGCTTAGTTCCCTACGTTTCCTACATTCTCTAAGTTCCCTGAGGTTCCTGAGTTTCCTGGGTTCCCTGACTTTCCTGAGTTCCCTGAGTTGATAGTTGTAAATAAAGAGTTCCTCTCACTTTCCGTTCTTGGAAAAAGTACGACGGACGGACCCTAAAAAAGTGAGTTTTCAAGACACCCTATTGCACATTTTCAAGGTCAAATCAATGTTGATTCTATCCTCTGAACTTTCGAATAAAAACTGTCAACTATATATTTTATACTCTCAAGCAGGATATCGAACTCAGTTGAAAGAAAAGATCAGAGGTCAAAGTAACAGCCTCTTTGGTATGCATCGCTTGGCGTTGCTCCAAGGATAAGGAGAAGTCCACTCGAGAAACTATTTCAAGCGCAAAATCTAACCATATGGAAGCGATCTTGTTTTGGTGCTTTCGTACTTCTGGACCCAGCCCCTGTCCTCTAAAGCTTCCTTCAGTTTCGGCAACTCTCCTCGAATTAGAAATACCTTGTGCTTCTGCAGACAAAAAGTAATTAAAGCTACTTATTTTATGACCTATTTTATTTAGGGTAATCGATACAATGATTGGCCACATTTTCAAGTTAAACAATTGGCAAAAGCTACTAGGGAGCGTCCACATATTCCGTGATGCTATTTTTAGTGATTTTTCAGCCACATCCTCTTGTGACCAAAAAAAATAGATTAAAAAAAATTATTCTTGGCCAACGGCCATGCCACGCTGAAAAAAACCAGTTCTCATCAGATCACTGAAGTTAAGCAGCGTTGGGCGCGGTTAGTACTTGGATGGGTGACCATTCGAGAATACTGTGTGCAGTTGGCATATTATGGGTGTGGTGAGCTCAAACTTGTAGTTATTTATAACTACAAGAAAACTATCCACCTAGAAACACTACCCGAATCGGGTAGTGTCACGCCTAACCTGAAAGGGAAATGGCTTAATGGTATACATACATTCTTGAAATTATAAACCAAGTCGTTTATTTAAAAAAAAAAAAGGAATTCTCAACAAAATATGTCTTATCAGATATTTCAACTTGAAAGTATTTTGATTTGAAATAAAAACCAGTCGAATTCAAACAAAAAACAAGAATTTCGAATAAAATGGCTGAATTCTGATCACCCCCAGCCCCCTTAAATTTTTAACGCAGTTTACGGACGGCCACTAACCAAACGACCAAACAAAGTTTCTCTGCACAAATTTTTTGTAGTCTGCTATAGATAAAAGCTCTTTAAATTTCAAAAATATTTGTGTGTTTGAATTTTTGATAAAAAATTTGGTCAATTTTTTATTTAACAACATAATCGACATTTTTTTAACTTTTCAGATTTATCAAACATGATCTTATATATGTGCTAAGACTCTCTATAAGTAATTTCCAGTGTGTGAGAACAACTAAAAGAACGTTTATTAGGTTGGAAACAAATTTATGAAGAAAAATTATTTTTTGGAACTGGCTCTGTTTGGCTAATTTTTTAGCAACTATTTTGTTGAAAATTATTCTTTTTCAGTTGAAAATGCAAGTATTTAGTAGAAGATTCATTTATTTTCATGATAATTCATCTTTTTGTTTTTAAAACAAAATTAATCTATTGGGTTAAATAAAATTAACTTTTTGGTTGAAACTTCGAACCTTTGAGATAATGTTGAACTCTTTTCTTGACATTTTTTTCTGTTGAAGATTCATCATTCTAGTTAAAAATTCATCTCTTTGGTTGGAAATTAAACTACTATTTTGCTGAACATTCTTTTCTTTTTGGTTGAGAATGATATTTTTTTTACTAAAAATGTGTCCATTCCATTTTTCTAATAAAAATTTATCTTTCTTGGAAGAAAGTTCATGTAATTTGTTGAAAATTCGTCTTTTATGGTAGAAAATTAATTTTTTGGGTGGAAAATTCATCCCTTTTGGTTAAAAATGCATTTTCTTGTTTGATGATTAATCTTCTTTTGTTGAAGATTCAACTATTTTGTTAAAAATTCATATTTTTGGTTGAAAATTCAACCACTTTAAACATGAAACTGTTTATTTGACAAATTTAACTATTGCATTAGAAATTTTCTTGTTGGTTAATAATTATTTCTTTATCTGAAGATGTAGCAATTCCATTTCTGGTTGAAATTTTTCCATTATAAGTTAAAAATTCAACTATTCAGTAGAAAGTTAAGCTGAACTCAACTGGTTTAAAATTCGTTTTTTTAATTAGTTTTTTTAAACTGAAAATTTAACTATTTCATTTTTTATTTGAGATTTATCTTTTTTCGTTTCAAAATCAACTTTTTGGTTGAAAATACAACTCTTTGGTAGAATCTTGAACTCTTTTCTTAAATTTCTTTAAATATTAATTATTTCGTTTTATTTATCTCTTTGATTGAAAACTAAACAATTCCGCAGAAAAATTTGTTTTTTCATTATATTTTATTATTATAATAATTACAATATGGAAGGCGTTTCTTCGTATAAGTAAAAATTTGAGCAAGTGAGACCTTGATATTTTTTGAAAAGTTACACAACTGCCAATCTTTCATTTCAAAATTTTGTACCTATCAGATTAAAAAAAAAATTAAGTACCTCCTCTTTTACTATTTTTTAATTTTTAAATTTCACACATTACATAACTTTAAACACCTTCCGAAAATTCAAAAATAATTATATGAAAAAAGAGGTTAATTATTTTCTTGAACAGTATACATTTAGAAGAAGGATATGCAATTTTTAGGGTTCCGTAGCCCCGGGCAGAAATCCTTAATAAAATAATTAAAAAATACTAAATTCTTAAAATTTTCGGTCGGGTATCCATCCGTCGTAATTTTTTTCCAGGAGGGGAAATGAGGGAAAGGAAGCAGGGGAAGTAAAAGGAAATAAGGGGAGGGCCAGTAGAAGAAGTGAGGAAAAATGTTGGAAAAGAAGTTGAAGAAGGGAGGAGAAAATAGGAGAGGGGAAATCAAGAGAGAAAAATAGGGAAAGTAAGTGATATAAAGAGAAATTATGTGGGAGGAAGTAAAGGAAATGGGGAATGGGGAAAATGGGGAGGGGAGGGGAAGTAGGGGAATGGATAGGAAATGAAGGGTAAAGTGAGGGGCGGCGAAGTAAGGGAGGACATGTAAAAGTAAGGGAAGTAGGTGGAAAGAAAGTAGGAGAAGTAAAATGAAATGAGGGGAGGGCCAGCAGAAGAAGTGAGGGGAAATGTGGAAAGGGAAGTTGAAGAAGGGATGATAAAATAGGAGAGCGGAAATAGGAGAGAAAAATAGAGGAAGTAAATGATATAAAGGGAAATGATGTGGGTGAAAGTAGAGGAAATGGGTGATGGGGAAAATGGGGAGGGGATGGGAAGTAGGGGAATCGATAGGAAATGAAGGGTAAAGTGAGGGGCGGTGAAGCAAGGGAGGAAATTTAATAATGAGAGGAGTAGGGGGAAAGGAAATAGGGGGAGTAAAAGGAAATAGAGGGAGGGCCAGTAGAAGAAGTGAAGGGAAATGTGAAAAGGCAAGTTGAAGAAGGGAGGATAAAATAGGAGAGGGGAAATTAGGAGAGGAAAATAGAGGAAGTAAATGATATGAGGGAAAATTATGTGGGAGGAGGTAGAGGAAATGAGGGATGGGGAAAGGGGAAGAGGAAGAGGAGGGGTAGAGGAAGTAGGGGAAGGGATAGGAAATGAAGGGTAAAGTGAGGGGCGGCATTGGCGAGGTTTCGAAAACATGAATTTGAAAAAAATGTTAGTGTACCTTAATATTGATACGAGTTAAAGTTAACCCTCACAGCAATAGGATATACCGGGATATCCCATTTATCTCCGAAGTTGTCCCAAGGATATCCCTGGGATAACCCCTCAAATATCCTGTAAGGCGGAAATTTGGATATCTCAGGGATATCCCCAGGATATCCGGGATGTATATGGGACGTTTCTGGGATATTCAAATGTCCCAAGTAGGATATATAAAAATTGTAATATCCTACTTGGGATGTTCTTAGAATATTCGAATGTCCCAAGTAGGATATATAAAAATTCGAATATCCTATTTGGGATATTTAAATATCTCAGAAACGTTTCATAGACATGCCGGATATCCTGGAATATATTAAAAATTTAATATCCTAATTTGGACATTTGAATGTCCCAGAAACGTCCCATGGACATCCTGGATATCCTAGGAATATCCCAATTCGCGCCTTGTAGGATATCTGACGGATTATCCCTAGGATATCTCTGGGACAACCTGGAAGATAAATTTTATCAAATAGGATATCTCGGTATTTAATATTGCTGTGAGGGAAGGTACCAAGTTCGGTAATTTTTGGATAAAAAAAAAAAAATTTCAACTTGATGTATCCTCTTTAAAAAGTCAGAAATATCTTCACTATGGGTCATTCGACTTGGAATCTCATAAGTCTATATTTATTTCCGGCCGAGATATGCTGTTTTTCAAAGTCGTCAGCACTATTTATTAGTAGGTTCATCTCAGGGTAATCTTAAATATAAGCATATTTAAATGAGGTGACCAATCATTGGAAGGTGTCCAACAATTGTACCGATTACCCTACTTTAGTTTGTGTAATAAGAGCAAGGACACAAGAGACTTGAAAAAACAACAAAAGAGCTCAATTCCCTGAAAATGCTACAAATAAACATTAAGAGACGGCTGAACTTCGTAGCTATTATCTTAACTTCCTTGAGGATTACCTTAACGGCTTTCTCGACTTTGTCTCGAATTTTTCGATACTGTTCTTTCCTCGCCGATTCCTCCCTACAGTCTTCCTCTGCTCGGATAGCGGAAATGTAGCCATTTTCCTTTTTTTGCAAGTCCTTTGGTGGGCAGAAGCCCGTGTGAATGTGTGGGATAGGAAAGGGTTTGCGTTCCGGACAGGGGATAGAAGTGTCTGTATCTTCGACATCCGGAGGTAGCCACTGGACTGGAGGGTACTCGGCTCGATTGTAGGGATTGATGGGGCTCTCTTTCCTGTCCAGTTCTTCCATCGACAAGCACCCGGAGCTGCAGGTTTTCACCTTTTTGCACTGATCCGAAGATGAGGGTCTTCCAGTCGCTTGAACACTCTTTACTTCCCTAAAACAAAGTTGCAGAAAATGAGGCGCATGAATATACCCCAAATTCCATATTACCTAAGTTTCATTTGACCGAAAATCAAGTTGCCGAACAATCATTTATGTTAATTTTTATTTTGTCGAATTGTCAACTCACATAACCTCTATTTTTTCTAACTACCAATTATCGTAATTTTAATTTAATCTAATTTTTGTTTTTCCGAATTTGTATTCGATATAAATGTCATTTTTCCGAATTATACCTCTTAAAATACTCCATCTACGAAAAAATTGTCCAACCTAAATTTTACAGAACATAGAGGGTCATTTAACGGTACTATTAATTTTGACCTTAAGGTCAATTTTCGAGGTTATTTGAAGGTCAAGACGATTTTTCAAATGACAATCCCTATTTTTGACCGCGGATTTGAAAAGAGCGGAAAATTTCACTTAAAAAACATTTCATGAGAAATTTGCTTTTGTGATCTTAGAAAGGTCAAAAATTAAGGTCAAATGTCTAAAAAACAGTAAGATGCCCTTTTTCGGAATTATCGTGGTTTTCTAAAAATAGCAATTGTTTAAGATGCTTTTCACAAGTCGATGAAATGTAAATGTGTGAACCAACTTGACCTTCAGATAAATTATTAAGGTCATTTGAAGGTCAATGTAATTTTTTTCAAAGAAAATCCCTGCGTTAAACTGCGGATTTGAAAAGAGCAAAACATTTTTTATCAAAAATTTTCCATAGAAAATTTTTGACGTAGAATTTTTCGCTCGTTTCAAATTTGCAGTTTAAAGTAGTGATTTCCTTAAAAAAATTATACTGACCTTCAAATGACCTTGAAAATTTATCTGGAGGTCGAGGTGGTCAAGTTGGTTCACACTTTTACATTTTATCGACTTGTTCAAAGAATCTTGAACATTTGCTATTCTCAGAAAACCACGATAATTTCAAAAAAGGCCATTTTACCATTTTTTAGACATTTGACGTTGATTTTTTACCTTTCTCAGGTGACCAAAGCAAATTTCGCACAGAATATTTTTGACGTGAAATTTTCCGCTCTTTTTAAATCCGCAATCAAAAATAGGGTTGTTATTTGAAAAAATCATCTTGACCTTCAGGGTCTTTTAACGGTACTATTAATTTTGACATTGAGGTCAATTTTCAAGGTCATTTGAGGGTCAAGACAATTTTTTTAAATGACAACTCCTATTTTTGACTGCGGATTTAAAAAGAGGGGAAATTTTCACGTCAAAAACATTCGATAAGAAATTTGCTTTTGTGATCTTGGAAAGGTCAAAAATCAAGGTCAAATGTCTAAAAACGGTAAGATGCCCTTTTTCGCATTATCGTGGTTTTCTGATAATAGCAAGCGTTCAAGATGCTTTTAACAAGTCGATAAAATTTAAAAGTGTGAACCAACTGGACCATCTTGACCTTCAGATAAATGTTCAAGGTCATTTGAAGGTCAGTATGACTTTTTTTAAGGAAATCCCTACTTTAAGCTGCGGATTTGAAACCAGCGAAAAATTTTACGACAAAAATGTTCTATGGAAAATTTGTAAGAGTGTGTACCATCTTGACGATCTTGACCTTCTGATAAATTTTTAAGATCGTCAAGATGGTACACACTTTTAAAAATTTTCCATAGAAAATTTTTGACGTAGAATTTAACGCTCGTTTCAAATCCGCAGTTTAAAGTAGGGAATTCTTTTAAAAAATCATTATCTGAAGGTCAAGATGTTCAATTTGGTTCACACGTTTACATGTTATCGACTTGTTAAAAGCATCTTGAACCTTTGCTATCCTCAAAAAACCACGATAATTCCAAGAAAGGCCATTTCACCCTTTTTAGACATTTGACCTTGATTTTTGACTTTTCTCAGGTCACAGAAGCAAATTTCTCACAGAATATTTTTGACGTGAAATTTTGTGCTCTTTTTAAATCCGCAGTCAAAAGTAGAGGTTGTCATTTGAAAAAA
>CAKNYM010053026.1:37719-75071 GCA_932195095.1 Andricus curvator
TTTTGACTGCGGATTTAAAAAGAGGAGTAAAAAATCAAGCTCAAATGTCTAGAAACGGTAAGATGCCTTTTTTTTGGAATTATCGTGGTTTTCTGAGAATAGCAAACATTCAAGATGCTTTTAACAAGTCGATAAAATGTAAAAGTGTGAAACAACTTGACCTTCAGATAAATTTTCAAGGTCGTCAAGATGGTACACACTTTTACAAATTTTCCATAGAAGATTTTTGACGTAGAATTTTTCGCTCGTTTCAAATCCGCAGTTTAAAGTTTTTATATTTATTGACTTGTTAAAATAATCTGGAACGTTTGCTATTCTCAAAAAACCACGATAATTCCAAAAAGGGCATCTTACCGTTTTTTAGACATTTGACCTTGATTTTTTACCTTTATAAGATCACAAAAGCCAATTTCTAATGGAATGTTTTTGACGTGAATTTTTGCGCTCTTTTCAAATCCGCAGTCAAAAATAGGGGTTGCCATTTTAAAAAATCGTCTTGACCTTTAAATGAACTCGAAAATTGACCTTTAGGTCAAAATTAATAGTACCGTTAAATGAACCCCTATATTCTATACAATTTTTGATTGAACAATTTTTTTGTAGATCGAGTATCTTAAGAGATATTTGAATCTATATATTAAAATGGGTCACCCTGTATTTTATCAAAGGAGAGCTTGTTTCACAGCTGTCTGCAGTATCGAAGTAATGATAAATATTCTTATTCAAACTTATTCTTTCAAATTTGGTAGAAAAATGCGGAGAGGCAGTTCGAAAAAATTTTACTGGGAGCTTGATTTGAACCCACTCCTCCTCGTCTCATGAGAAGTGCTTTAAGCGATTCTCTTATTCGCCCTTGTCTCCCACTTGCCTGACTGACAAAGTACAAGTTTTAAAATTTATACTTGCCTGCTGGGATAGCTGAATGTTGTCGTTCACCGCTCACTAGGAGGCGCTAGCGAACTTACAAAAGTTCCCGCTAAATTTAAACTCAAATTATGCAAAGTTTTTTAACGAAAATCATAAAAAACGAGTGAAACTAAATATGAAAAATAGACCATAGCTTAATGAAAACGTGAACTGCAAAGTTGGAAAGCATTATTGAAAAGGAAAAAGAGAGATTTGTTGAGAGATAAGTTTTGAACGACGGTGAAAAAATCTAACTTACCTACTGTTGGTCAGAACTTACTTTCCCACCGAATCTTTCGCTTCATGTTTTGTTTCGCTCATTTTTTACAATTTTCTTTCAAAAACTTCACTTTGCTTAATTTGCGTTCAAATTTCGCGGGTATTTATGTAAGTTCGCTAGCGCCTTCTAGTGGGCGTCAAACTATCTCATTGGTTAAAGCACCGCTCATGAATAGAGGAGGTGAATGCGATGAGATAGAGAATAAGAGATTTAAAAATTCACGGGAATTTAGATTAACAAAGACATATCAAAAGGTAGACATTGATAGAATTCGAATAGGATGAGATAAAGAAGGGTAAATTAAAAAAGATACACGTGAATTTAGATTGATGAAGAGGTCGAAAAAGATAGACGTTGACAGACAGAGGATGCGATGAGATGGAGAAGAAGAGATTAAAAAACATAGACGGAACTTTAGATTGACAGTGAGATAGTCAAATATTGACGTGAATAGATAGAGGATTGGATAAGATAAATAAGAGGGTAATCAAAGAGATAAACGTGAATTTATATTGACAAAGAGATAGAAAAAATAGACGTTGGTAGATGTAGGTTACGATGATGTAGGGAAAAGGAGATTGAAAGAGTGAGAAGGGAATTTGGATTAACAGAGATAGACAAAGGTCGACTTAATTCGATAAAGCATAGGATGAGATAGAAAAGAGGGGATTGAAAAAGATATACGTGAATTTAGATCGAAAAATAGATACAAAAAGATAAATGTTGATAGACATATGATACGTTGAGATAGGGAAGAGGATAGTGTAAAAGATAGACGTGAATTTAGATCGACAAAGAGATGGAAAAAGATTAACATGGATAGACAATGGATAAAATGAGACAAAGAAGAGGGTTTTGAAAAAGATGAATGTAAATTTAGATTGACGAAAAGATAAAAAAGATAGACGTTGATAGATGTTGTACAGGGTGAGATAGAGAAAAGGAGATTGAAAAAGATAGACTCGAATTCAGACTAATAGAGACAGAAAAAGATTGACATGCATATATGGAGGATAGAATGGGATAGATAGGAGGGGATTGAGAAAGGTAGACGTCAGTTTAAACTGACAAACAGATCAAAAATAGACGTTGACAGATGTAGTATAGGATGAGGTAGAGAAAATAAGATTGAAAGAAATAGACGGAAATTCAGATTAACAGAGATAGAAAAAAGTTAACATGAATAGATAAAAGGATAGAATGAGATAAAGAAAAGGCGATTGGAAAAGATAGACGTGAATTTAGATTGCAAAATAGATAGAAAAAGCTAAACTTTTATAGATGTATGATACGATGAGATAGGAAAGAGGGTATTGTAAAAGATGGACGTGAACTTGGTTTGACAAAGTGATAGAAAATAATTGACGTGAATAGGCAAGGGACAGACTGGGATAAAGAAAAGGGTATTGAAAAAGATAAACATAAACTTAAATAACCAAAGAGATAAAGAAGATACACGTTGATAGATGGAGTATAGGATGAGATAGAGAACAGGAGATTGAAAAAGATAGACGTGAACGTAGATTAATAGAGATAGAACAAGATTTACATAAATTGATAAACGACAAAATAAGATAGAGAAGAGGGAATTGAAAAAGATACACGTGAATTTAGATTAGCAGAGATAGAAAAATATTGACATGAAGTGATAAAAGGACAGAATAAGATAGGGAAGAGGTTAGTGTAAAAGATAGACGTGAATTTAGATCGACAAAGAGATGGAAAAAGATTAATATGGATAGACAATGGATAAAATGAGACAAAGAAGAGGGTTTTGAAAAAGATGAATGTAAATTTAGATTGACGAAAAGATAAAAAAGATAGACGTTGATAGATGTTGTACAGGGTGCGATAGAGAAAAGGAGATTGAAAAAGATAGACTCGAATTCAGATTAACAGAGATAGAAAAAGATTGACATGAAAATATGGAGGATAGAATGGGATAGATAGGAAGGGATTGAAAAAGGTAGACGTAAGTTTAAACTGACAAATAGATCAAAAATAGACGTTGATAGATGCAGTATAGGATGAGGTAGAGAAAATAAGATTGAAAGAAATAGACGGAAATTCAGATTAACAGAGATAGAAAAAAATTAACATGAATAGATAAAAGGATAGAATGAGATAAAGAAAAGGGGATTGAAAAAGATAGGCGTGAATTCAGATTGAAAAATAGATAGAAAAAGCTAAACGTTGATAGATGTATGATACGATGAGATAGAAAAGAGGGTGTTGTAAAAGATGGACGTGAACTTGGTTTGACAAAGTGATAGAAAAGAATTGACGTGAATAGGCAAAGGACAGACTGGGATAAAGAAAAGTGTATTGAAAAAGATAAACATAAACTTAAATAACCAAAGAGATAAAGCAGATACACGTTGATAGATGGAGTATAGGATGAGATAGAGAACAGGAGATTGAAAAAGATAGACGTGAACGTAGATTAATAGAGATAGAACAAGATTTACATAAATTGATAAACGACAAAATAAGATAGAGAAGAGGGCATTGAAAAGATAGACGTGAATTTAGATGAGCAGAGATAGAAAAAGATTGACATGAAGTGATAAAAGGACAGAATAAGATTGGGAAGAGGGCATTGAAAAAGATAGACGTGAATTTGGATTGACAAAGAGATAGAAAAATATTGACATATTTAGATAAAGGAATGAATGAGATAGAGGAGAGGGTATCAAAAAAAATAAATGTAAATTTAGATTAACAAAGAGATATAGAAGATAGACGTTGATGGATGTAGTATAGGATGAGATAGAGAAGAGGAGCTGGACCATGATATACGTGACTCTAGATTAACAAAGAGATAGACAAATATATACGTTGATAGACGTTCAATAGGACGAAATAAAGAAGAGTACATTGAAAAAGGATAGACAGGAATTTAGATTGACAGAGGGATAGAAAATGATTGACGTGGATAGATAAAGTATATTATGAGGTAGATAAGAGGGTATTGAAAAAGATAGACGTGAATTTAGAATGTTAAAGTGATAGAATAGGATGTCTATTCTAGATCCCACAAAAATGTAGGATCTCTATCATTTTCATTCCAACAGGTGGCGTAATTGACTAACGCTTTATTCATGTATAGTGACGTTCCCGGTTCAAATCTGGGCTCAGGCATACTTTTTCTGGTTTCTCTAAAAATAATAGACCACTTTTTAGGGGTCGTACTTAAATCACCTAACGGATTATAGGCCCTCTTCAAGCCCCCCCCTTCGTAACAAACAAAATATGTTTACCCCCCCCCCCCTATTACTGTACGTAATTTATGGTTTCCAGAAATAATAAGATATGGGACTAAAGGCAATTTTTTGTATTTAAGATAATGCTCTACAGGGTGAAAATTCATTTTCAAGATACTCTGATTTTTCTTCGACCAATTTTTTATTTTTCCTAATAATTAACATTCAAATACCAGCATTTTATTCTAGTAATATTTTTAAGTTAAGGTCTTTTATAAACGAAATAAAACAATATTTCAGATACAAATTCGCGCTCGTGCGTATTTACATCGCGCTTTACGCTCGGCT
The DNA here is from genome assembly GCA_932195095.1 of Andricus curvator. Taxonomy (NCBI): domain Eukaryota; kingdom Metazoa; phylum Arthropoda; class Insecta; order Hymenoptera; family Cynipidae; genus Andricus; species Andricus curvator. Next base: position 42,457 of record CAKNYM010053026.1, read on the forward strand.
CCTCTAGATTTTTGAACTTCGTGTTCGACTTCGATGAAAAGAAAAAGTTTGTTTGCAAATATTATAAAATTATCAAAACCTCTACATATTAAGTGATTGTTAAATTTGTTTTTATTTTAGACTGAAAAGGAACTTTATTTACTCAAGGTTCTATCGACCTTAAGGAACACATTCTCATCCAGACACTAGCGCTTCGCGCTCGATATTTTATTTGAAAATCATTTGAACCGTATGATAGAAACAAAAAAGTTTGAGCGCACTTACGGCGTGCGATTTGGTAAATACACAGAGCGCGCACTTTGTGCTTCGTGTTATATGTTCTTCATATACAAATTACTAAATTTGTATTCGATTTCAAATGAAAAGTAATGATATAATTCAGGCGACAAATTTCATTAGTTAACATTTTATGTTAGCTTGTGCCGTTTATGAAGAAAGTTAATTTTTTCATTTTGAATATATTCTTACCACAAAAATTGATTACGGGTTTGTAATTCTTTTTTGAATGCACAATTTTTGTTCATTTATATGTTTTCGTACCTTGCATTGTTTTTTCAAAAATTTGATTTTTTTTACTGTCAATGTTATTTTCACGAATAAAACAAAAACCACGCATCCTATCGAAACATGAGTCACAATAAATTTGTACATCTTCCTTGGATGAACAAATTTGGTTTCGGTCATTTTTTTAAGCTGGTAATATTCGTCTGAAAATTTGATTTTTCTATTTTCAATGCTGTTTTTTACGAATAAAACAAAAACTACGCGTCACATCAAAAAGTGAATGATAAGAAATTTGTAGATCTTTTCTAGATGCACAATTTTGGTGAGATCATCTTTTCTGGTATCTTGCATAGTTTGACAGCAAAATGGCTTTTTTGATTTTTCATTAATTTTTTCTGCGATCAAAATTTGAATTTTTTATTTTTCAAAAAATTCAAAAAGTTGTTATGAAAATATTATAGGGTGTTCAGGAATCAACGTTTTTCTCCTCTTGACTTTTTTTCATATCGTGCGTTTTTCGGCTTAAAATGTTCATTTTCGTTTGTTTTTTGGATTTTTGAAAATGCTATAACTCCAGTAATTTTTTTTTATCACAAAAAGTCATAAGAATATTTTGTTCTTCATTTTGCGTACTACTAATAACCGTACATAGAATTTTCAAATCTTCAAAAAAAGTGGTCTCAAAAATTTTCAAAATGTGCTCACTTTTTGGATTTTCATCCAAAATAGCTGGTTAACGAATTTGTTCTCTATTTTTCGGCCATAAAAAAGTGTGCCAAAGCTCAATCGAATCTGATCATTTTTTCGAAAGTTATCGTGGCTACAGACAGACAGACAGACAGACTACAGACAGACAGACACCTTGGTAAAAACCGTTTTTTCTGGCTCAGGGGGTCTCAAAACGTGGAGATTTGATGAAAACCGACTATGTCAAATTTTACATAAAACCAATACCTTCTCATTAGCATGAGAATGTAAAAAAAACTTTTCTATCATATAACATGATTTTTTAACAAAATACTTGCATTTTGAACAAAATATTTAAATTTTCAACAAAATAATGAAATTTTCAACAAAATACTGGAATTTTCAACAAAATAATTGATTTATCCACAAAATCATCTAATTTTCAACCTAAAAACCTGAATTTCCATAAAAAAAGTGCAATAGATGATATTTCAACCAAAAAATATGAAATTTCGATTAAAAAATGAATTTTAAAATCAAAAAGACGAATTTCTAACAAATAAAGATTTTTCAGACATAATGAAAAATGTTTACCTAAACTGTTGAACCTTCAAGCCAAAAGACGAGTTTTCCATGTAAAAATTGAATTTTCAGCAAAAAAATTGATTTTCAACAAAAGTAGGTCAATTTTCAACCAAAGAAATAAAACTTCTCTCAAAAAAAAAAGTCAACAAAGTTGTTCAACTTGTACCCACGCAGTTGAATTTTCAGTTGAAGAAGATCAATTTTCAACAAAATAGGTCAACTTTCAACCAAAGAGATGAATTTTTAACTAAAAATAATGAATCTTCAAGGAAAAAGTGATTTCTCAACAAAGTCGTTTAACCAAAATTTTTAAATAAAATAGTTGAATTCTCAAGCAAAAAAGATTAATTTTCAAACAAACCATTGCATTTTTATCTAAGAAAGATGATATTTCTACTAAAACAGATGCATTTTTAAATAAAAAAGACAAATTTGAAAAAGATTGAATTTTCATCCAAAAAGATTTTAATTTGTCTTTTCAGCATTTAAATATGAGTTTTAAACAAGAGGTAAATTTTCTTCGAAGATACATGAATTTTCAACAAAACAATTGAATTTTCGAACAAAAAGAATGACTTTTTAACAAAATTATTGAATCTTCAACCAAATAGTTGCATTTTAATTCAAGAAGAGTGAAACTTCTACTAAAACAGATGAATTTTCAAATAAAAAAAATCGAATAAAAAAAAAATTGAATTCTGATCCAAAAAAAGATTTTAGTTTTACTGGTCAACATGAGAGTATGAATTTTAAACAATAAGTCAATTTTCTACGAAGATATTTTACTTTTCAACCCAAAAAGACGAATTTTCAACAAAACAGTTGAATTTTCAACCAAAAAGGATAATTTTTGAACTTTCACTTTGAATTATTCAGAAAGATGAAATTTCTTCTAAAACAAATGAATTTTTATATCAAGTAAACCAATTTTCAAATGAATAGTTGAATTTTCATCCAAGGAAGATTTCAGTTGACTTTTCAACACCAAAAAATGAATTTTAAATAAGTAAATTTTCTATGAAATAGTTGAATTTTCAACCAAAAAGAATGACTTTTTAACAAAAATGTTAAATTTTCAAACAAATAATAAATTTTATAGCTAAAAACATAATTTTCAGGAGAAAGGGTTTGAAGAAAAAGTTATATAAATATAAATACAAGGCAGATAAATTACTAACAAGAATATTATTTCAGGGTTACCGCGAAACTTCATTTCAAAATTCCCTAATTTTTCCCTGAATAATTTTTTATTTTTCCTGAACATTAATAATTAAATACCAAAATCTCAAACTCGTAACATTTTTAACCTAGAATCTTCTATAAGCGGATTACAAGAATTTCAAATTAAAATTGAAATATTTCAAATTTATTCTGCTTGCCAGTTATTTAAAGTTATAGAAATTCTCTGACTTTTACAAGATTTTTATAATTAATTTTTTTTTCTGTAAAAAAGATATTCTCCTTTCGCTCCGCTGGGATTCGAACCACAGAACTTCTGATTTCCGGTCAGGGTTTTTCCCATTAAGCTACTAGAGAGATCGAAAGTAGAAACTTTATTTCAGAAAATATACGCATTATTATGCTAGATGTTACAAATCAAATTTTTAAAGGTATCTGTATTATCATTAGAGAATAACAGAAATTTTTAACGGCTTTTCAGACTTGATTTGTAACATCTAGCATAATAATTCGTATATTTTCTGAAATAAAGTTTCTTCTCTCAATCTCTCTAGTAGCTTAATGGGAAAAGCACCTGACCGGAAATCAGTAGTTCTGTGGTTCGAATCCCAGCGGAGCGAAAGAAGATCTATATTTTCAGAAAAAAAAATTCAATTCATAGCTCCATCTTGTCTGAAAAGACGTTAACAATTTCTGTTATTCTCTAATGATAATACAGATTCCTTAAAAAATTTTATTTGTAACATCTAGCATAATAATGCGTATTTTTTCTGAAATAAAGTTTCTTCTCTCGATCTCTCTAGTAGCTTGATGGGAAAAGCACCTGACCGGAAATCAGAAGTTCTGTGGTTCAAATCGCAGCCGAGCGAAAGGAGATCTTTTTTTCAGAAAAAAAAAATTAATTATAAAAAAAAATTAATTCATACTTCCATCTAGTCTGAAAAGACGTTAAAAATTACTGTTATTATCTTATGATAATACAGATTCCTTTGTAAGATTTTTTTTTCTACATCCCTGACTTTTTCCTGACTTCTATACAATTACTGTGAGTTATTTGTTTCATTCGCAAATTTCCAAAAATTACGTTCATGAGCGAGCTGTTACGTAATTTAAGTACAGTCCCTTAACACTATTTAATATTTTATTATAAAAATTAACTAATGCCCTGGACAACAAAATAACATTATTTTCTCAAGTTTAATATGATTTAGTGTATAGTTTTTGCACCCGGAATGAAATTTGTTTGCTTTGAGGAAATCGTTTTCTTTTTCTATTCAATTTGATATCATTTTGAGATGCACTGTAGTCTCAAATTTCTATTTGAGCAGTTATAAGCTGGACGTTTGGGCTGAATACATGAAACTTGTATGTCCTCGTTCCCGATCGTGTAAACGAGCTACAATTTGATCCCACGTTCGCACATACAGATTTCGTATTTGCCCACAATCTTGTCGATAAACATTCACGACCTATGTTTATGAAATAAACAGTCGCTCAATCCCATTGAAAATCGATGAGGCGTAATGAATGAGCTTTTCAGAATCATTTATTTTAATAAACATTAAGACAAAATACTGAGTAAAATGAAAGAGAGGCTCATTACATAAGTATTGATTTGACTTTGCAATATTCGTCACAGAAAATATAAAGTTTTGTAAAAAAAATACTTCCTATAGGCAATAGCTCAGGCAGTATCGCTTAGGATTCATAGCCGGAAGGTTACGTGTTCGATTCTCGCTGCATGCATTTTTTTTATTTATTAAAAAGTTTATGAATATAAGCTCCTTCAATAATCATACAAAATTAGTTAAATTAGGCGCCAAGCACTTACGAAAAAGCGTCGCTCAAATCTCCACCTCGCATACTGTCGTTCCCCTACTCTCCCTACTTCCCCCTCACTTCACACTTTAACCAACACTTCCTCAACTTTTTCCTACACTACTTCTCCCTCTCCTCGCTTTCGCAGCTAACACTCCCCTTCCCCTACTCCCCTTCTCCAGCATTCACTTTCCCTTTCCTAGTAAACCTCATTTTTAACCCTCAAAGCCTACACTTCCGAAATTTTCCGCTCAGCCTACACTGGGTGGTTTGTGGCCGGCCAAAGTTTAAAGTTCAGTATCTTTGGATAAAATTAACGCATCAGAATAATTTTTTTTTTAACTGTAGCTAAAAGTCTCACAAAAATAAGTATTGTAAAATTAATAAGATGAATTGAACACATACTGTAAATATTTTCACAAAACTGAAACAACTTTTCAGTAAAAACAGCGAGTCGAAAATATCTTCCGGGTGTAATACACCCAGTGTAGGCTGAGAGGGTTAATAATTTCCTCTACTTATACTCAGGAACACTTACTTCCGCTACTTCCTGTCCCTAATTCTCGTTTACTTCCCCTACTTCCACTTCCCTTATTGTTCCTCACTTGTCCTACCTTCCCTCCTATCACTACCCTTACCTCTCCACCCATAATTTCCTCTTAATTTCCCTACTTTCCCTTTCCTCATTTCCCTCTCCCATCCTTACGCTCCCCTACTCGCCCTACTCCCCCCTCACTTCACCCTTCAACTAACACTTCTCCAACTTTTTACTACACTAGATCTCCCTTTCCTAGCTTCCGCAGCTAACACTCCCCTTCCCTACTTTCCTTCTCCAGCATTCACTTTCCCTTCCTTTAGTAAACCTCATTTTTAATAATTTCCTCTACTTACACTAAGAAACACATACTTCCGCTGCTTGCTGTCCCTAATTTTCCTTTACTTCCACTACACTTATTTTTCCACACTTGCCCTGCCTTCCCTCCTATCACTACCCTTAACTCTCCACCCATAATTTCCTCTCAATTTCGCTAGTCTCCCTTTCCTCATTTTCCCTTATTGTCAGTTCCTCATTTTACCTCATTTCCTCCACTTTTCCTTCCCTAATTTCCGGTTATTCTTATCACTTCCCTTACTTACCCTCCAATCATTTCCCCCACTTCGCGTACTTGCCCTCCTATAATTTCCCCTCACTTCCCCTTCCACAATGTTTCCTCGTTTTTCCTCACTTCTCCTTCTTGATAACTATGAGGGTTTCTTCACGGTGCTACAAAACTCTAAAAATGATGCAAATACAATTTTTTTAATACCCTTTTTCAAAGAAAAACGAGCTTTTTTAGTCATGTTTTTCGCTTAAAAATTTATTTTCTATAATTTTTTATGTCCAAAAACCTCATTCATACTTCTAATTTTTATACTAAATGTTGAACATTATGAAACAAATTAATAAAATTCATATAGAATTAATTTGTTTGCGTAAAGCATGATAAAGTTAAAAAACGGTCGGGTTTTCCCTGAAAAAGGACAAGAAAAAAATTATTATTTGCATAATTTTTGCAGATCATTAAAATAAATTATATTTAATAACATTTTGATAGATAAAAAAGCAGGAAGCGAGAATCGAACACTCCCCCTTCCGGCTATGAAGCCGAAGCGCTAATGCCTGAGCTACTGTCCGATTGGAAGTGTTTTTCTCCTAACTGAGCTCTGCAAATTAATACTTAGGTAAGGAACTTTCATTTAAAAAATTATAAACCGAAAATAAAATTTATAAATGGCAGTCTTTCCTCGTAAAAAAGCAAATTTATACAAATGATTATATTTATTTCAAATTTAATTTTAAAATTGTTAATTTCTCATTTTAAGTTTTATCTCACACTTCTATTTTGAAAAATTGAACTCATTTATCATCAAGAATTCTAAATTAATATTTAAGGAGATAAATTTTAAGTGGCAGCTTTCGCAGTAGAAGAATTTTAGAAAAGGAAACATTATGAGTTTCATCATTTCAAATAGAAAGATTCTTGAAATAAAAAATTTTTAATTGAGAACATTCAAAATGAACAATTTCGACTCTGAAGCATTCAAAATTTTACAATTTAAAATAAAAATATTTTATTTAGATTAAATTTGTACAGGCTTAAGTAAATGAAATTTACAACACTCTAAACTGAAAGAGTTTCCTATAAACAATATTTAAAAATTTGTTTAAAAATATAAAAGTCGATTTCCACAAAAAACGCATGCTGATAATCTGGAACCATTTTTTCCAAATTATTGAACAATTTTAATCGCCAGGAGGTTTTTTTCTTAAAATCGAATTTTCATATTTTTTCGGGAACAACTAAAGATACAAAATAATTTGTAAATAAAAATAAATAAGTAAAACAACGGGACTTCTCAGAAAATTTTCTTTTGATTTCTTAGACAAAAATAAATAAATAAAGAAGAACCTCACCATTAAAATTTTTTTTTTTTAATTTGCTAATATAAGGAAGGCATCCTATTCATTTTATGCAACGGCTAAACTATTTTTGTGGCCTGAAGAATTTTTTTTTCATAAAAATAAAATTTTCTAATTTTTTTGGTAATAGATGCAAGATATCACAAAAACACAAGAGGTATTTTTGGCGAAACTTATCTAAATGCGCAAATTGTTTTATCATTTTTTTCTGACAAAAATGCAAAAATTTGATTTTGTGAAAGTAATTCTTCTGGCCTCGAAAATGGTTCAGCGTGCATAAAACTCACTGCATGCCTTCCTCATAGAACCAAACATTTAAATGAGAAAATTGCCAAAAAATTTAAGTTTGGGGTTTTTGTGAAAATCTACTTTTTATATATTCAAAAAAATTGTTGCTACTTTGCTACAATTAATATTTAAAAAAAATTCCGATGGATTTCAAAAGAGGATGGAGCTCACATCTGATGTAAATCAAAAACTATACAATTTTAAAGAACATTTATCTTCTCTGGAAAAATAAATGTCAAAATTCTAATACTCGTAAAATCGTGGAAATTTTTTTTTTTCTAAAATCGAAAAATTCACGTTGCTCTCAATTTACCTGTAGTTAGTTTGACATCCGAAAGCACCATATAAATTTTCGAATTTTTCGACTATTTTTCCAATGGGGCGTTTCCTATCTGAAGATTTATTTGAATTTCGACGTTGAGTGTGATCTTTGACATTTTTGGGTAAAAAGCTTTTCTCCATTTACAAATACATTTGAAGGTGAATTGCAATTTTTAGTGTCTTTTGAAATTTTTGATAAAGAGAATTTTGAAAAAAGATTGACCGAATAATTTTGCGTGTAAACAAAAAATGGGGGAAGAAGCGGTTATGATTCCAGCTTGACGTTTCTGTTATTTTCTTTTGTTATACGATTATATCGATTTATCATTAATTCACTTTTGAGGAAAATAATTTAAAACAATTATTTCTGATATAATGGTTAAATGGATATTTATTAATTTACTTTGCAAAATATTTGAATTCACATTTACATTTTCGAACTAATATATTCCCCAATTAATAATCAGGAATGTTAATTACAATAGACAGACATTTTTGCTAAATTGAAGGTTTTCACAAAAATATAATTTTATAACATTTGAATAAATTACATAATTTTTATATAATATGGTAAGGAGCTTTAATTTAGATTAGCTTTTCTCGAAACCGAGAATTCAAAAATTGTTTTGCAACACAAAATGAGATTTGAGAAACACTATAAAGAATTTTTTAAGAAAGATAATTTTTTAACTTTAGTTCATGCATGACTCGTTTCTCCATTTTGTATCCACTTTTTGTCAGTAAAAACTGAAAAAAAAACAATGGAACTAAATTTATTTTTGGCTTCAAAAATTGAACAATGTTTATCATATCAATTAATTTGTTTCTGAAAAAAGATCTCCTTTTGCTCCGCTGGGAGTCGAACAGAAGTTCTGTGGTTCGACTCCCAGCGGAGCGAAAGCAGAAGATCTTTTTTCAGAAAAAAATTAATTAAAATAATGTTTAATCCATAGCTCCATCCAGTCTGAAAGAGACATTACAAATTTCTGTTATTCTCTAATGATATTACAGATTCCTTGAAAAAGTTTATCATATTTTCATTTAATATACTAAATGGAAATTTTTGCTAAATTTAAGGTGTTTCTAAAAATGTAATTTATAAAATTTTAATAAATTACTTAGTCTCGGTATTAAGCGAAATCGGGAATTCATGCATGACTCATTTTTCCATGTTTGTTTCTATTCTTTATTATCAAAAAGTAAAAGTGAAAAGAAAGAAAAATTATTTTTGATATTAAGAATTAAACACTGTTTACCACATCCTCACCTCAAATACTAAACATTTTTTTTCCAAATTTAAGGTTTTTATAAAAGTATACATTAGAAAATTTTAATAAATTACATCATCACTGTATTATCTGGTGAGGGGCTCTAATTTATTACAAAATAAGTTTTTATAAAATAATATAAAGTATTTTTTATTATTATTATATTATTATTCATTATTTATTTATTTAAAGTATTTCTCAGAAAAATAATTTGTTAAACTTGGTTTCGGCAATAAGTGAAAAAAATATAAACAAATTTAATTTTGGTTCTAAAAGACTGTTTATCATACTTTAATTTCATATACTATAACGAAATTTTTCTGAATTTAAGGTTTTCATAAAAATATAGTCTATAAAATTTTAATAAATTACTCAATCTCGGTCTTATTTGGTAATTGGCTCTAATTCAGGTTAACTTTGACAGAAACCAGGAATTTAAAAATTGTTTAACAATGCAAAATATGTTTTTAAGAAATTCTATCAAGTAATTATAAGAAAATAATTTGTCAGACTTGAACCATGCGTACATCATTTTCTATTTTGTTTTTAATTTTTTATCATAAAAAGTTTTTATCATAAAAAATTAAAAACAAAATAAAACCAAATTTAATTTTGGCTTCAAAATTGGAACACTGTTTATCATATATTCATTTCAGATACTAGATAGAAGATTTTGCTAAATCTAAGGTATTCATAAAAATATAATTTATACAATTTTCATAAATTACTTAATGTTGGTATAATGTGGTAAGGGGCTCTAAATACGATTATCTGTTATAAGAAAATATATTACAAAATTGATTAATAATGCAAAATAAGTTTTTTAATCTCTATAAAGTATTTTTCGGAAAATGAATCATTTCTCTTTTTTTATCTACTTTTTATCATCAAAAAGTGTAAATAAAATAAGAGGAAATTTTTGTTTTTAGCTTTGAAAATTGGACAATCTTTAACGTATTTTCATTTTACATAACAGACATAAATTTTTGCTTTTTAGGTTTTCATAACAATATAATTTATAAAATTTTAGTAAATTACTTAATGTTGGGCTTCTCCCGCCCCCCCCCCACACCAAATGAATTCTTCCAAATAAAATAATTGTTAACAAAATAGTTGAATTTTCAAACAAAACCGATTTTCTACGAAACAAAAAGTAATATTCAAACCAAAAAGATAAATTTGTTCGAAAACAGTAGAATTTTCAACAAAAAACTTAATTTTCCACCAAAAATGATGAATTTTCAACCAATATGATTTTTCTACCATAAAAGATGAATTGTCTATCCAAAAGGACGAATTTTTACCAAAACAGACAAAGGTGCATTTTCAATAAATGGTTCAATTTTAAAACAAAAAAAATAAAATTAAACAAAAAGTTGAATTTTCAAGCCATAGGCATGAGTTTTTTTGGAGACAGTTGAATTTTCAACAATAAAGTGCATTTTCCACCAAGAAAGATTACTTTTTTTACAAAAGACGAATTTTCAAGCATTTGAATTAAACAAAAAAATCAATGTTTAACAAAATCGTTGAATCCTCAACCAAATAGATAAATTTTTAAATAATGGAGATGAATCTTAAAAACAATAGTTAAATTTTCAGCTAAAACAGATTTTCTTATAAACCAAAAATGGAATCGTCAAATTTTTAGTTCAACAAATTAATTTTTGACTACAAAAGACTAATTTGCCAACCATAAATATGAAATTTCAACAAATTGATTTTTCCAAAAAAATAAGAATTTTCCACCAGTTTAATTCAACCAGAAAAGATCAATTTTCAAAGCAAATAGTTGAATCCTCAACAAAAATGATAAATTTTGAACAAAAAAGATTAATTTTCTGACCCAAAAGACGAATTTCAAACAAAATACATCAATTTTCAAAAATATTGTTGAATTCTAGAGCCAAAACGACGAATTATCTACAAAAAATTAATTTTTCTACCAAATACTTAAATTGGCATAAAATTAGTTTTATTTTGAACAAAATAGTTGAATTTACAACTAAAAATATGAAAGGAGAAAAAAAGTTATTTTTCCACTAGAGAAGTTAAATTTTCAATCAAAAACATCCATTTTTAATCAAAAATTGAATAATTTGTAAATTTAATACTTCAGTTTTATTAGCTGAAAAAATTAATTTTCAACCAAAGAAACAAATCCAAAAAAAAATCTGCCCGCTTCGCGGGCACATTCTCATGGCGCGCTTCGCGCTCGATTATGTATTCACCTCGCGCTACGCGCTCGGGCGTATTTGCATCGCGCTTTACGCTAGGCTCCTCTAGATTTTTGAACTTCGTGTTCGACTTCGATGAAAAGAAAAAGTTTGTTTGCAAATATTATAAAATTATCAAAACCTCTACATATTAAGTGATTGTTAAATTTGCTTTTATTTTAGACTGAAAAGGAACTTTATTTACTCAAGGTTCTATCGACCTTAAGGAACACATTCTCATCCAGACACTCGCGCTTCGCGCTCGATATTTCATTTGAAAATCATTTGAACCGTATGATAGAAACAAAAAAGTTTGAGCGCACTTACGGCGTGCGATTTGGTAAATACACTGAGCGCGCACTTTGTGCTTCGTGTTATATGTTCTTCATATACAAATTACTAAATTTGTATTTGATTTCAAATGAAAAGTAATGATATAATTCAGGCGACAAATTTTATTAGTTAAAATTTTATTTTAGCTTGTGCCGTTTATCAAAAAAGTTAATTTTTTCATTTTGAATATATTCTTACCACAAAAATTGATTACGGGTGTGTAAGTCTTTTTTGAATGCACAATTTTTGTTCATTTATATGTTTTCGTACCTTGCATTGTTTTTTCAAAAATTTGATTTTTTTTACTGTCAATGTTATTTTCACGAATAAAACAAAAACCACGCATCCTATCGAAACATGAGTCACAATAAATTTGTACCTCTTCCTTGGATAAACAAATTTTGTTTCGGTCATTTTTTCGTAGCTGGTAATATTCGTCTGAAAATTTGATTTTTCTATTTTCAATGCTGTTTTTTACGAATAAAACAAAAACTACGCGTCATATCAAGAAGTGAATGATAAGAAATTTGTAGATCTTTTTTAGGTGCACAATTTTGGTGAGATGACCTTTTCTGGTATCTTGCATAGTTTTATAGCAAAATGGCTTTTTTGATTTTTCATTAATTTTTTGTGCGACCAAAATTTGAATTTTTTATTTTTCGAAAAATTCAAAAAGTTGTCATGAAAATATTATAGGGTGTTCAGAAATCAACGTTTTTCTCCTCTTGACTTTTTTTCATATCGTGCGTTTTTCGGCTTAAAATGATCATTTTCGTTTGTTTTTTGGAATTTTGAAAATGCTATAACTCCAGTAATTTTTTTTTTATCACGAAAAGTCATAAGAATATTTTGTTCATCATTTTGCGTACTACTAATAACCGTACATAGAATTTTCAAATCTTCCAAAAAAGTGGTCTCAAAAATTTTCAAAATGTGCTCACTTTTTGGATTTTCATCCAAAATAGCTGGTTAACGAACTCGTTCTCTATTTTTCGGCCATAAAAAAGTGTGCCAAAGCTCAATCAAATCTGATCATTTTTTCGAAAGTTATCGTGGCTACAGACAGACAGACAGACTACAGACAGACAGACACCTTCGTAAAAATCGTTTTTTCTGACTCAGGAGGTCTCAAAATGTGGAGATTTGATGAAAACCGACTATGTCAAATTTTACATAAAACCAATACCTTCTCATTAGAATGAGAATGTAATATTAAAATTTTCAACCAAAGAGTCAAATTTGATACTAAAATGATTGATCTCAAAAGAAAAGAATTTTCAACAAAAGTGTTTAACGTTCAACAAAAAGATGATTTTTTAACCAAGAAGATTAATTTTCTTGAATTGGAATTTCAAAAGATATTCAAAGGTTTAGAACTTTTGAAAAGATTCGAAAATATTAAAAAAGTTAATATATTTTAAAAAATGTGAAACAAAAATTCATTTTTTGAAGATTTGAAAAACATATCCAAGCTTTCTCAGAATTTTGAAAAGTTTCAAGGAAAAAAATTCTGAAGATTCTTGGGAAAATTAGAACAGATTTTTTATACTGAAAGATTAATTTTTAAAGAAAATTTCAAAAAATTTGTTAAAAATTTATTTCTTTTTCAGTTGAAAATTGAACTTTTTTGTTTAAAATTTGTTTTTATTTAATTTGAAAATTCATTTATTCTGTTTAAAAATCGACTATTTTGTTGGAAATTCATCTTTTTGGAAGACAATTAATTTTTTTTTGTCGAAACTTCATCTATTTGGATGAAAATTGAACCATTTGGTTTAAAATTAACTTTTCTATTGAAAATTCATATTTTCCAGTTAAAAGCTGGGCCATCTGACTGGCGGCTCTTAAAATTGTATTGCAAATATAATTTATACAAACAAATTTCAGATGTAATAAAATTCTTTTACGACACTATTATTTTTTCCTTGTTAAGAGCGGTGCTGACTGGCCCTGTCCCGACTAAATGCTCGTTTCATTTTTATTATAGGGGAAACTTCCCTACAATGGATAACTCAACCTACAGTGGATAATCATTAATTCATAATACCAAGATATTTAAAATTATTAATTCAATTAAATTAATAGATAAAACATTACACTTTTTTATGAATGAAAATAAAACTAAATTATTTTTCCTTTATTTGTGCTCATAATTAATGATTATCCACTGTAGTTCGCGTTATCCACTGTAGGAAGTTTTCCCCTACAGCAGTAAATTTATATAAAAATGATTTTAATAAAACTATACCGCTGATGGATTTTAAAAATATAAAAAAATGTCTCTTACTTCCAAATTGTGAACAATCCCTCAATTTGTCAGTTATCCCGAAATATGCGAATTATCTTGCAAAAGAAGGAGTCAAGGGGGGGGGGGGTACTTGTTACGTACTAACAATAAAACTATTTATTATTATCCTTTATATTATTATTTTATTATTCATTCATTATTAATGATTATTTCCCCCTTACATTGCCTCACTTTCCCTACTTTTCCTTCCCTTATTTCCCTTATTTCCCATACTTTCCCTCATTCCGCTCACTCATTTTTCCCACTTTTTCCGTATTATTTTTCGTCTCCCTAGCGGACACTTCTATTTTACTTCTTCCCTTACCCAGCCATCACTTCGCGTTTCCTACTCATCCTCATTTCCAATAATTTCCCCTGCTTTCCCTCATTTCCCCTCACTTCCCGTACTTCGCCACTTCCCAAATTTAACCTTACTTTCCATACTTACCTCACCCCCCATTCACCACACTTTTCCTAATTTCCTTCCCATGTCCTTTAATTTTCCCTACTACCCCCTCATTATTTCTCGCTTTTCATTCTACTCCTTCCCTTCCCCGCCCTTAAATTCTCTTCCCCATTCGTCCACATTTCTAATCATTTCTCCTGCTTCCCCTCACTTCTCTCCTCTTCCACCCTTATTTTTTATACTTCCATACTCCCCTCACTTCCCGTACTACCTCTTCTCTCATTTCCCCTTGTCACACATCAATTTCCCCAGTTCCCCTACTTCTGCTTTCCTAATTTTCCCTTTATTCCTGTACTCACATTCCATACTTCTTCTCCCCTAAATTCACCTACTACCCCTTATTTATTGCTACTTCCCCTACTTATCCTCACTTTATATCCCTACTCCCTCACTCCTCCTACTCCTCCTTGTTTCTTCTCACCCCCTACATTCTGTTCCCTTATTTTCCCTACTTCATCTCACTTTTTGTACTCCCTCTAACTTCTTATAATTCCTTTTTCTATCATTTTCTCTCGCTTCTTTTACCTTTCTTTCTCTCATTTCCCCCGACTTTCTCTACTTGCAGTCCCTCATTTCTTCTCTTTTCCTTTCCTAATTTCCCCTAGTTTTCCTTCCCTTATTCCTTCAAATTTCCCTTCCCTCATTTCCCACCACTTCCCTACTTTCCCTCAGGTCATCTACCCTCATTTACCCTACTGTATATACTTCCACTCCCCTCACTTTCCCTGACTACCACTACTTACCCACCCGTAATTTCCCATCACTTCCCCTACTTTCCCTCCACTCATTTCTCCTCATTTACCGTACTCCTCATCCCCTTATTTCTCCTCCATTCTCCCAATTCCCCTTTCCTCATTTCTCATCACTATCCGTACTTCTCCGCGCCTTATGTTCCATACTCCCCCTCTCCTCACTTCACGCACTCCCTCTCATTTCCTATCACTTCCACTACCTTTCTTCCTTACATTTCCCATAACTTCCCATACTCCTTCAGCCTTAATTTCTACTACTAACCCCCTATATTTTCTTTCATTCCCCCACTTAGAATACTCTCCTTTCCCTCATTTCCCCCACACCTACTTCTCATTTTTCCGGCTTTCTCTCACTTTCCCTACTACCTCTTCGCTATTTTCCCGTCACTTCTTCTACTTTCCCTCCCCTCACTTCCCAACTCTTCCACCTAGTATTTCCCATACTTTTCCATACTCCCCTCACTTTTCGTACTCGCCCTCTCCTTATTTTCCCTCTTTACCCATAAATTCCCACTTTTATCATTTTTTCTCAATTTCCGTATTTCCAAAGTCATTCAGCTAACTTCCCCTACTTCCTTCCCCTCATTTCCTCTTATTTTTCTTACTTTTTCCTTATTATTCGCTTCCCCAGCTGACACTTCGATTCTACTTCTTCTTTTCCCCAAACCTCAACTTCTCACCCCTACTTACCCTAATTTCTAATCACTTCATCTGCTTCCCATAATTTCCCTTTACTTCACCCACTTTCCCTTTCCTCATTTCCTTTCACTTCTCCCTACTTCCTCTCCTCAAATTTTCCCACATTTCCACTACTTCCTCTTACCCTATTTCCCCTACGTCACATACTTTCCGCAAAAACCTAATAAAGTAATTTTATTTTTTAAAAAATAGCTGCTGGTACAATTGGAGAAGGACCAGCATTAAGTGTAAAGAAAAGAAATGATCGCACAGAAGTTTGGGCAAAAGCTGCAAAAACGACAAAACAACATTTAATGGTTCAAATTGGTGGTGCCGCATTTCCTGATGTTTTAGAATTGGTAAATAATTCCCTGCAATTTTCCAGATCTGTAGAAATTTATTTCCAAGTTAATTTTAATTTATTTTTCCTTTCATCAGCGGGATGTGGCCAAATTAATTATTTCCTCATGAAAGATGTATTATTCTGGGATTTAAATTTAAATTTATTAACAATAAGTGAATAAATTACTTGATTTATTCGGATATATTATACGATTCAGTAATATTTCAATTCGACATAGGAGAGGAATTTAAAATAATGCTTTATTATTATTATTTTTTTATTATTTTTTTATTTATTCTTATTTTATTATCATTATTATAAAATGAATGAATTTTTGATTTTGAAGTTTTAAAAGAGAACCAAAATTAAATTTAACCAAAAAGCGTTACATTTTCAAACTGAATAGTTAAATTTTCAACAAAAGACTTACACTTTCAACCAGATAGTTGAATTTTTAACCGAATAGGTGAACTTTTAACCTAGAAAGATGAATTTTCAACCAACAGGATTCATTTTTCACCAAAAGACGCATTTACAGCCAAAAATGCAATAGTTAAATTTTTAGTTACAAAACATAATTTTTAACCAAAAACAAAAAAAAATGTCGATCAGTCGAATCCACCAAATAGATGGATTTTCAACTAAAAAATTAATTAATCCTCAACAAAAATGAAAAATTTCTAACAAAGAAGTTTAATTTTCTACCCAAAAAGACGAATTATTAATACACAAGTTAAGTTTTTGAGCTAAAAAGTCGAATGTTTTAGAAAACAGTTGATATTTAAACCAAAAATATCAGTTTCCAACTTAAAATAGAATAATTCAATTTTCAGATAAATGAATTGATTTTTAAACAGAAAGTATATGAATTTTCAATACAATACATAAATTTTCAACCAAATTACAAAATTTTGAAGCAAAAAGACGCATTATTCATAAAACAGTTTAATTTTTAAATAAATATCCTAATTTTCAATCAAATAGTAGAATTTTTTACCAAACCTGTTGAATTTTCAAGCAGAAAGTTAATTTTAAAATAAATAATTTGATTTTTCTATCGAATTGTTGAATATATAACCTAAAAGGATGAATTTTCAACCAAGAAGATTAATTTTTTACCAAGAAACATAAATTAAAAATATTTAAAAAAACGAGTTTTCAACAAAATAGTCAAATTTTCAACCGAGGAGATGAATTTTTAACTGAAGTGATGAACCTTCAAAAATAAAAAGAATATTCAACAAAATAGTTAAATCTTTTACCCAAGAAATGAATCATCAAACAAAAAATGAATTCTTAACAAAGTGCTTCAACGATCAACCAAGCAGTTGAATTTTTGACTGCAAAATATGACTTTCTAAATATAATGATTGAACTTTACCCGAAAAAAATTGGCTTTTCTTGTTTACTTTTCTTATTTTCATATTATTTCAGCTCTTGGTTGAGCAAAAAAAACTATAAAAAATGAAGAGCTTGAAAACTGGGCTAAAAGAATAATACTTTAGAAAAGGAGAAAAGAGGGGAATAGTGAAAAGAGTGAGAAGTCTGAAATATGAAATTGATTTTCAAACATATCAAGTTATCATTGGATTGTACCATTGCACTGCCATCTCTCGCAAAATTCGCAAACTTTGTTGAAATTTATCATCAGGAAACGTTCTAATCGTTATCTCATTTCTGAACGTAATTTTTTTTGCACAATCCCCGCCTTCCCTTAAATCGATAACGTACTTTGTGGACGGCCCCTAAAATGAATGGTCCATGTGATCAAATTTATTTTTTTTTAGGCAAGACATGCTGAAAAAATGAAAGTTGCTTCCTTGCTTTCGTTACCGGAACTATACTTCCTCTTATTTCTCTTCCTAGAAACACTACCCGAATCGGGTAGTGTCACGCCTACCCTGAAAGGGAAATGGTTTAATGGTATATATATATATTCAACTTCATTTACCCTACTTCTTATACTTCCCCTTGCCTCATTTCCACTCACTCGCACTACTTACCCTTTACTCATTTCTCCAATTTCATTTCACCTACTTCTACTTCCCCTGTTCTTATTTCCCCTAACTTCAATTACTTTCCCTTCAATCCTTTCCTCTACGACACATACTACCCCTCCCATTATTCGCCCTGACTTCCACTACTCACCCTCCCCTCATATCCCTGACATCCACTACCTGCCCCTCCATCATTTCCTCTCCTTCACCTACATTTTCCGTCCTCACTTCCCCTAATCCCACTCGTTTCCCTTAAGTCTACCAGCTTTCATCTCCTCACCGCCAGGGAAGGGATTTACAATTGAAAAGCTGAATTTTTTATTTCTCCTTTAATCAGTTTTAATTTTTTAATTTTTAATGTTTTCCATTTGAAATGGATTTATTTTAAACGTTGCTTTTATAATAATTCAACTTCGAAGATTTATGATCTAAAATTTTTCCATTTTGAAATAAATGACAGAGAATTTATTTTTGTGTCTTAGAAAAATTTGTTTAATCAATTTTAATTTTGTTTTCTCCGAACTAATAATTATTTAAATTCAAAAGCTTTCAGTTTTGAACGCTTTTCTATTAGAAAGTAGGCAATTTCAATGCCTATGAATTTTAAGTTATCCAGTTTTCAAAATTCGATCCTAAAATTATTCAATTTTGAAAATTTTTAAATGATCCTATTTCCGAAATTTTAATCTGAAACCATTCAATTTCGAGATTCTTCAATTCAGCATAAAACTGTTAAATTTTCAAAGATTGAATTCAAAATGATGCAATTTCAACTCTTTTCTTTCCCGTCGAAATATTCTCCTTCTTAAAAATTCTACCTAATATACAACTGTTTAATTTGCGAATGTTTTCAACTCAAAATCTTTAAACATTTTTCTTTAATTTCAAGCGCTTTCAATTTAAAATTATTAGAGTTTCGTAATTCAGGGCAGATACCCTCATAGTTTCGGTCCGGTGTCCCTCCGTCCATCTGTCATACTTTTTTCCAAGAGGAAAACTCCTAACTTCTAACTCCCAACTCATAATTCATAACGCATAAATCCTAAGTCCTAACTCGTAACGCATAACTGCTAACTCCTAGATCATAACATATAACTCCTGGCATCTAACGCTTAACACAAAACTCATAGCTCCTATATCCTAACTCCTAACGTTTTACTCCTAATTCATAGCTCCGAGCTTATAACTTCTAACTCATAACTCCTAACGCATAGCTCCTAACGCATAACTCATAACGTCTAACTTATAACTCCCAACTTATAACTCTTAGTTTCTCACTCCTAACGTTTGACTTCTCACTCCTAACGCCTAACTCCTAGCTCCTAACTTATAACAGTTAACTCCTAGCTCCTAACTCACAACTCGTAACTCCCAACTCCTAACTTTCAACTCATGATCCCAACTCATAACTTTTAGTTCCTAACTCATAACTTACAACTTCTAACTCTCAACTAATAACTCTGAACTTCTTACTCCTAACACCTAACTCCGAGCTCCTAACGCCAAACTTCCAGCTCTCACGCTTAACTCCTAACTTATAGCTCATAACATATAACTCACAACTCATAACTGGCAGCTCCTAACTTCTAATTCCTGACTCATAATTCATAACTCATATCTTATAACTCATAACTCATAACGAATAACTCATAACGCTTAACTAATTACTAATAACATATAATTCATAACTCCTAACGCTTAATTTTAAACTCCTGAGTCATGGCTTTTAGCTACTAATTCATAACGCTCAGCCCCTAACTCCTAAATAATTACACTCAACTACTAGCTCCTAACTCACAACTTCTAGCTCCTAACTCTTAACTCCTAACTTCCAACTCATAACTTGTAACTCATAACTTATAGCTCATAACTCATAACTAATAACTCATAACTCATAACTCGTAACTCCTAACGCTTAACTTATTACTCATAACTCATAGTTCCTAACTCCTAACGCTTGACTCTTAATTCCTGACTCAGAGCTCCTAGCTACTAACTCCTAACACCTAACTCTTAACTCCTTAATCACGACGCTTAGCTCCTACTTTATAACTCATTAATCCTAATTTTCAACTACCAACTGATAACTCCTAGCTGCCAACTCATAAGTCGTAACCCATAATTATATACTCATAGCTTTTAACTCATAACACCTGACACCTAGCTCCCAACTCATAATCCCCAACGATTAACTTACAACTCATAACTCATAGCACACAACTCATAACTCATATCTTATTACTCGTAACTCATAGTTCCTAACTCCTAACGCTTAACTCTTAATTCCTGACTCATATCTCCTAGTCACTAACGCCTAACACCTAACACCTAACTCTTAACTCGTTAATCACGACGCTTAACTCCTACTTTATAACTTATTACTCCTCATTTTCAACTTCCACCTGATAACTCCTAGCTGCTAACTCATAACTCATAACCCATAATTATATACCCATAACTTTTAACTCATAACACCTGACACCTAGCTCCTAACTCTGAACTCGAAACGCAGAGCTTATAACTCCTAACACTTAACTCGTATCTCCTAGCTCTTAGCGCTTAACTCCTAGCTCCTATTTCATAACTTCTAGCTCTTAACTCCTAACTTTTAACTCAAAAATCAGAACTCCTAGATCATAACCCAGACTTCCTAACTAATCCCTCCTAACTCATACCTCATAACACCTAACGATGAACTACTCTCTCCTAGCTCCTAGCGCTGAACTCCTAGCTCCTAACTCATAACTTCTTGCTCTTAACTCCTAAATTTTAACTCATAAATCATAACTCCCAGACCATAACTCTTAATTAATTACTCATAACTTCTAACGCTTAATTCCTAACTCATAGATCATAACACTAATGATTAACTACTATCTCCTAGCTCCTAGCGCACTACTCCTAGCTCCTAACTCATAACTCCAGCTATTAAGTCACAATCCACATAACTCGGGGAAGTGTGGAGAGGTAGAAGTGTATGGCGAAGAAGTTGTGGAAGCGAAAGAAAACGAAGTTCGAAGTGTTGGGAAAAGGAAGCAGGTATTCAGCGAGGTATTTAGAGTGGAAGAAGGGGGGCGTAGATGGAGTAGGGGAGGGGAAGTATGGGAGAGGGGGGTTTGAACGACTTATGTGCGTCGTGATAGGTTAACAAACCCTTTTTTGTAGGCGCAAAGCGCCTGCTTTGACTGATTTTTAATTATTGTTTACAAAAATTGAACATCCCCTAATATTACAAAAAATTAAGATTGTATTTTCAAATTTTCTCTTATTTTTGAGGTGATTGAAGAAAAATCGAGGGACTATATAAAGTAAATAAACAAAGTTTCATTATCAAGAGCATATGTCAACAGTTTTTTTTCAATTAAATTAATTCAGAAAAAAGATCTTTTCCTTTTGCACTGCTGGGATTCAAACACCAGGTCAACAGATTCCTAGTAAAAAATGTGTCAAAAGCTTATTCTTTCACGTAATTCGGAATCTTTTCTTTTCAGAAAAGAACCTCATTTAAAACAAGTGAAGGAAGCCTTTTATAATAACGGCTGAGTGAAGAAAATTTTAGCTGACTAGATATTATATACGTATTATATTTTTTAATTTTGTATAATGCAAGAAGTTGAATATACTCGGCGCGGAACGGTCGACGGATTAACTAAGTAACCGCACCCAGCTCACTCCCTAATCAAAAAAGGCTCTGGTATGCTTTTAAACTTTCCATCCACAATTACACACTTGCTCGTAGAAGCCTTCGCGGTTCGACTCTTCATTATTTTAATTATATTTCAAAGAACGCCGAGAAAAGGAAGAACTTTGAAAAAGAATTAGTATCCTGGGGGTTAAGCGCGAGCTTTAGATATCCTATCTCAACTTTCATAATGTACAAAAAGTTCAAATTAAAAGAGCCATTCATATTTCTACGGCTTAGGATGCTTACAAATTTTCTCTGAAAGTTCCTGAGTGAAAAACCTGAGTTACATTTTTTTTAATGTTGGGGAGCTTTCAAATAATTCCTTACGCTCAAGTAGGGTGACCAATTTTTATTTTTATCTCATCGCTATACATTTTTTATCCAGGTTGAATTTTCGAGCAAAGAAATTAATGTTCAATCAAAAAGATAAATTGTCAAGCAATAAGATTAATTTTCTACTGAAAATATGAATTTTATACAAATAGAGTTAGAATTTTAACCAAAGAAATGACTTTTCAACTAGAGCGAGAAATCTTTAATAAAAAAAAGACGAATTTTCAACTAAAAAGACAAATTGTATACCCAAAATATAATATTTATATTTACAATTTGAAAATTAATTTGTTACTGCTCGAATTTATTAAGTTAATTTAATTTGTAACAGATGAATTTTCAACTTAAGAAGAGAAATTTCAAACTAACTTCAGAGCAGTTAAATTTTCAGTCAAAAAATTAGGTTTCAACAAAAAAAGGACTTTACATAAACATAATTAAATTTTTAACTAAAGAAATTCATTTTCAACTATAATGATGAACCTTCTTTAAAAAATTAATTTTAAATCAGCTAGTTCAATTTTCGAACAAAAAGATGAATTTTCAACCATAAAGATTAATTTTCTACGAAAAAAATACGAATGTTTAACAAAATATATGAATTTTTAACTAAAAAAGATCAATTATCAACCAAAAATGGAATATTAATATTTACAGTTAAAAAATAATTTGCAATCATAAAAAATTAATCTTAAAGAAACTAGTTAAATTTTCAACCAAAGAAATGAATTGCCAACCAAAAAGATAAATTTTTCACCAAGAAGATTAATATTCTACCGCAAAAGATGAATTTTTAACAAAATGCGTGTATTTTTCACTGAAAAGTTCAATTTTTAGCTGAGGAAGATAAATTTGAACCCAAACACATAGTAGTTACATTTTTAGATAAAAAATTAATTTACAGAACATTTTTTTTTTCGTAAAAATAGTTAAATTTTTAACCAAAGAAATGAATTTTCAACTATAATGATAAATCTTCTATAAAAAAAATTATTTTGAACGAACTAGTTGAGTTTTAGACCAAAAATATGAGTTTTCAACCGAAAAAATTAATTTTCTACCAAGAAGACGCATTTTCAATTAAAAAGGATTAATTTTGAACCAAAAATGGAATATTTATATTTTCAGTTTGAAAAATTAATTCTTCAGCATAAAAAATTAATCTTAAGCAAAATAGTTGAATTTTCAAGCAAAGAAATGAATTTTCGACCAAAAAGATGAAATTTTCACCAAGAAGATTTATATTCTACTACAAAAGATGAATGTTCAACAAATTGCATGCATTTTTAACCACACAGTTGAATTTTCAACTGAAGAAAATAAATTTTATATCAAACACGGAGTAGTTACATTTGCAGCAAAAAAATAAATTTCCAACCAAAAAAAAAGTATTTGCATACAAATATTAAAATTTTTAACCAAAGAAATCAATTTTCAACCATAAGAGTTAATTTTCTACCGACTATTAAAAATTTCAACTTAAAAAGATAATTTTTAACTAAAAATGGAATAATCATATTTTCAGTTAAGAAGAAATTCATTTTTTACAGAAAAAAACAAACAAATTTTCAACAAAATGGTTAAAATTTTAACCAAATAAATTATTTTTAACAAAATCCATAAATTTTTAACTAAAAGAATATAATTTTGTAATTTTAGTAACGAAGATTCAACCAAAATGTTCAATTTTCAAAAAAAAACAGTTTTTGAATTAAAATGATGAATCATCAACCAAAAAATTGGCTTTTGAATTTTTAATAAAAAATGTGATAGTTGATATTTCCTATAAAAAAGATTTTAATTTGAAACCAAAAGCAGTTGAATTTTCAAGAAGATAGTTGAAAATCTTCGATAAAAAAAGATTATTTTTCAACCAAGCAGTTACATTTTCGGCTAAAGAAGATAATTTTTGAAACCACAAAGACCAATTTTCATCCAAGAAAGAGTTTGTAGTCAATAATGAAAAAAAATTTATCCAAAATGTAGAATTTCCATGCAAAAAAGATGAATTTTCTACAAAATATTTGAATTTTCAATAAAAAAGCTAATATTCGACCAAATAGTTCAATTTTCAACCCAAAAATCCGAATTTTGAACAAAATGGTTGAGGAAATACTTCAAAATATTTCCAAAATTGTCAAAAAAGCAACTGGAATATTTTGAGTCAATTTTTGGAATTATGAAGTAGATTTTTGAAGTTTTCGAAAAAAGTTAAAAGCTTTTTAAGAATTTTGAAAATTTTCAAGACAATAATTTTTTAAAGATTGCTGCTAAAATTAAATATGATTATTTTTGAAGTTAATTTCATGAAGAAAATTTATAAAGATTTCAAAACATTTTGAGTTTAAAAAGTTTTGAAACGATTAAAAATATTTTAATACTTTAAAAGATTTCCGGAAATTTATCAAATGACTAAAATTTCTTCCAAACTTCTAAAAGTCATAAATATCTTTTAAACAGACTCGATTTTTCCTTGATATTTCATGACATGATATAAAATAAAATAATTTTATTAAAAATGTTCTAGATTATTTTTTGTCGCAACCAAAATCTTCAAAAATACTTTTGAATATTCGCAAGAATCTTAGGAAATTTAGATTTAAATAATTTTAAAAACAAACTAATAATACTTATTTCCTTGTTTTGCAATTTCAGAATATAACTTTATCTCGAAATTTTAGCTCGGTGAAACTAGTGGGTAAAGTCGAATGTCTGCCTTAAGGCTCAACTCTCGAAAAACCCGCTGAACTCGGGATGTGGTTTTCTGCAGTTTTCCTCTCCCCTGGCCAAACTTCCAGGCAAATGCGAGTATTTCTAATAAAGTTGTCTGGCGGGGTTTTAAAATAAATAGGCGTAGTACAATTTCTATAAAGATCAGTGATTATATTTAGAGCGTAAAAGTATAATTCTAAAGAATTTTCTTCATATCTCTCCATCTGAGAAGATAAAAAGCTTATCAAGAAGGAAAAGGTCGTTTCTTGCGACCCTAGCTTTCTCTAGGGAAATAATATGATACAAAAGTCGTCTTTCCCCCAAAAAAATGTCACTGTTAATTATTTTCCCGTTTGAAAATAATTCACTACGTCCTTTTTTCCCCTGGCTGTATTTCTCCGAGTGATTTCCTTACCACTTCCAACGACTTTTCTTTCACGAAATGGGTAATCAAGTCAAGAAAAAAAAAACATCTCTTGCTATCCCTTTTCTCATTTTCGTACCCATTTTTCCCTGCTCGTTGGGAAAATGGTGAGGGTCTCTTTATCTTGCCCAAGTTGAAAATTCCTCTCAATTCTTCATCCAAATGAGGGGCATTTAAGAGAGGCAATTTTATAAAGGAAAAAATATTATTTTTCCATTGAAAAACAAAATTCCATCAAAACATAGGAAAGAGGCTTACTTTTTACAAAAAAGGGTATTTTTAATAAAAAAGTTAAATTTTAAATCAAAAAGGTGAATAAAAACAATGAACTTTTAACCAAATAGTTTAGTTTTCAACTAGAAAGATGAATTTTCCAGCAAAAAAAAAAAATTTTCTACCAAAAAACAGGAATTTTCAACAAAATAGTTGAATTTTAATTCCAATAGGTCAGATTGTCTACAAGAAGGTTGAATTTTCAATTCAAAAATATTATTTTTTAACAAAAAAGTTAATTTCGAACCAAAAATTTAATTTTCAAAAAAATGGTTTAATTTATTAGCAAATAGTTAAATTTCGTCCGAATAGTTTAATTTCCAACTAGAAAAGATAAATCTTTAATAAAATATCAGTTTTCAACAAAAAATGGAATAGTTATATTGTTAGTTGTAAAAATCAATTCTCAACCAAAAAAGAAGAGAATTTTCAACCAAATAGTTACATTTTCAAAAAAAACGGTAAATTATCAACTAAAATAAGGAATCAGAAAAAAATGAATTTTTAACAGAAGAATTTAACCCAAAAGATGATTTTTTTACCCGAAAGATTAATTTTCTAAAAATGAAATATTTCAATTTTCATCCAGTGAGGTGAATCTTAAAAAAAATATGAAATTTTAACAAACTAATTCACCTTTCAACCAAGTAGTTGAATTTTCAACTGAAAATATGATTTTTTAACCAAATAGTTAAATTTTAACCGAATAGTTTTATTTTCAACTAGTAAAAATAATTTTTCAATAAAATATCAATTTTTAACCAAAAGTGATATAACCTGATTGTTAGTTGTAAAAATCACTACTGAACCAAAAAAAGAGCTTTTTCAACAAAAGAGGTGAATTATCAACTAAAATAAGAAATCATAAAGAAAATTAATTTTCAACAATAGAATTGAACCCAAAAGAAGATTTTTTAATCCGAAAGATTAATTTTCTAAAAATGAAATATTTTAATTTTCAACCAAGGAGATGAATTTTACAAAAATATGAAATTTTGACAAACTAATTCACCTTTCAACCAAGTAGTTGAATTTTCAACTAAAAATATGATTTTCTAACCAAATAGTTAAATTTTAACCGACTAGTTTTATTTTCAACTCGTAAAGATAATTTTTCAATAAAATATCAATTTTTAACCAAAAATCGGATAGCCACATTGTTAGTTGTAAAAATCAATTCTCAACCAAAAAAGAAGAGAATTTTCAACCAAATAGTTACATTTTCAACAAAAGAGGTGAATTATCAACTCTAATAAAAAATCATACAAAAATGAATTTTCAACAGTAGAATTTAACCCAAAAGATGAGTTTTTGACCCGAAAGATTAATTTTCTAAAAACAAAATATTTCAATTTTCAACCAAGGAGATGAATCTTAAAAAAATATGAAATTTTAACAAACTAATTCACCTTTCAACCAAGTACTTGAATTTTCAACTAAAAATATGATTTTCTAACCAAATAGTTCAATTTTAACCGAATAGTTTTATTTTCAACTAGTAAAAATAATTTTTCAATAAAATATCAATTTTCAACCAAATGTGATATAACCTGATTGTTAGTTGTAAATATCACTACTGAACCAAAAAAAAGAGCATTTTTAACCAAAGAATTAAATTTTCAACAAAAGAGGTGAATTATCAAATAAAATAAGGAATCATAAAGAAAATAAACTTTCAACAATAGAATTCAACCCAAAAGAAGATTTTTTTAATCCGAAAGATTAATTCCCTAAAAAGGAAATATTTTAATTTTCAACTAGTCAGGTGAATCTTAAAAAAATATGAAATTCTAACAAACTAATTCACCTTTCAACCAAGTAGTTGAATTTTCAACTAAAAATATGATTTTCTAACCAAATAGTTAAATTTTAACCGAATGATTTAATATTCAACTAGGAGAGATACATTCTTAATAAAATATAAGTTTTTAACAAAAAATTAAATAGTTACATTGCTAGTTGTAAAAATTAATTCTCAATCAAAAACGAAGAGAATTTTCAACCAAATAGTTATATTTTCAACAAAAGAGATGAATTATCAAATAAAATAAGGAATCATAAAAACATAAATTTTCAACAGTCTTGAAAAAATATAAAATTTTAACAAAATAGTTTAACTTTCAACCAAATAGTTGAATTCTCAACTAAAAAAGATGAATTTTTAACAAAATAGTTAAATTTTTAAGCAAAAAGATTAATTTTCCAGCAGTAAGATAATTTTCTACCAAAAAAACACAACAAAATACAATATTTTTCAACCCAAAATTTCAAACCCGAAAATATGATTTTTTACCAAAAAAGTTAATTTTCTAACAAAAAGTTAAATTTTCATAAAGATAGTTCAATTCTCAACCAAATAGTTAAGTTAAATCCAAAAATGTGAGAATTAGGAAAAATGAATTTTCAACAAAAGGGTTCATCCAAAAGGATGATTTTTTAAGTCGGAAGATGAATTTTCTAAAAACGCAGTAGTTGAGTTTTCAACCAAAGAGGTGAATCTCAAAAATATATAAAATTTTAACAAACTAATTCAAGTTTCAACTACATTTTTCACCAAATAGTTCAGTTCAAACGAAGAATTTAAGAATTAAAAAAAATTAATTTTCAACAAAAGAGTTCAACTTTCAAGCAAGTATTTTAATTTTAAACTGAAAAAGATGAATTTTTAACCAAATAGTTAAATTTCCAACCAAAAAGATGATTTTTCCAGTAAAAAGATAATGTTCTGCCAAAAAATACAAATTTTCAACAAAATACATTAATTTCCACCAAAATGGTTGACTTTTAAAGCCAACAGGACGAATTTTCTACAAAATGAATACATTTTCAACCCAAAAATATAATTTTTTAACAAAAAATATGATTTTTTTACCAAAAAATTAATTTTCTAACCAAATAGTTAAGTTAAAAAAAAAATTTGAGAATTAAGAAAAATGAATTTTCAACAAAAGAGTTCATTCAAAAAGATGATTTTTTAACCCGGAAGATTGATTTTCTAAAAACGCAGTAATTGAATTTTCAATCAAAGAGGTGAATCTTACAAAAATATCAAATTTTAACACACTAGTTCAAGTTTCAACTAAATTTTTAACCAAATAGTTCAGTTTAAACAAAGAATTTAAGAATTAAAAAAAATGAATTTTCAACAAAAGAGTTCAAATTTCAAGCAAGTATTTTAATTTTAAACTGAAAAAGATGAATTTTTAACCAAATAGTTAAATTTCCAACCAAAAAGATGAATTTTCCAGTAAAAAGATAATGTTCTGCTAAAAAATACAAATTTTCAACAAAAAAAATTAATTTAAAAAAAATAGTTGACTGTTAAAGCCAACAGGAAGAATTTTCTACAAAACGTTTTAATTTTCTACAAAACGGTTTAATTTTCTACCAAAAAATATGATTTTGTAACAAAAAATATAATATTTTTACAAAACAGTTAATTATTCAACAAAAAACATTAATTTAAAAAAAATAGTTGAATTTTAAAGCCAACAGGAAGAATTTTCTACAAAACGGTTTAATTTTCTACCAAAAAATATGATTTTGTAACAAACAATATAATATTTTTACAAAAATGTTAATTTTTCAACCTAATAGTCAAGTTAAAACAAAAAATTTGAGAATTAAGAAAAATGAATTTTCAACAAAAGAGTTCATTCAACAAGATGATTTTTTAACCCGGAAGATTAATTTTCTAAAAACGCAGTCGTTGGACTTTCAACCATAGAGGTGAATCTCAAAGAAATATAGAATTTCAACAAACTAATTCAAGTTTCAACTAAATATTTAAATTTTAAACTAAAAAAGACGAATTTTTAATCAAATAGTTACATTTTCAACCAAAAAGATGATTTTTCCAGCAAGAAGATAATGCTCTACCAAAAAACACGAATTTTAAATAAAATCCATTATTTCAAACAAAATGGTTGATTTTTAAAGCCAACAGGACGAATTTGTCAAAAAACGGTTGAATTTCCAACCCAAAAAGATGATTTTTTAACAAATGTATGATTTTTTGACTAAAATTTTATTTTATACCAAAAATTTAAATTTTCATAAGAATAGTTTAATTTTTGACCAAATATTTCAGTTCAAACGAAGAATTTAAAAAACTGAATTTTCAACAAAAAGTTGACCCAAAAAAAATTTTTTTCAAATCGAAGATTAATTTTTTTTAATAGAATAGTTCAATTTTTCACCAAGGATATGTATCTCAAAAATATAAATTTCAAACAAACCAGTTCAACTTTCAAGCAAGTATTTTAATTTTGAACTGAAAAAGATTAATTTTTAACCAAATAGTTAGGTTTTCAACCAAAAAGATGAAGTTCCAGTAAACAGTTCAAACAGAAAATTTGAGAATTTCAAAAAATATGAAATTTTAACAAACCAATTTAACTTTCAACTAAATATTTGAATTTTTAATTAAAAAAGATGAATTTTTATTCAAATAGTTAAATTTTCAACCAAAAAGATGAATTTTCCAGTAAAAACATAATTTTCTGCCAAAAAATACAAATTTTCCACAAAGTACATTAATTCTCAACCAAATTGTCGAATCTTAAAGCCAAAAAGACGAATTATCTGCAAAACTGTTCAATTTTGAACTCGAAAATATGGTTTTTTAACCGAAAAAAATTAATTTTCTACAAAAAAATTAAATTTTCATAAAAAAAGTTTAATTTTTAACAAAAAAGTTAAGTTTCAACCGAATACTTTAATTTTCTACCAAATCGTTGAATAATTAAACAAAAAAGGTAAATTTAGAGCGAAACAGTTGCATTTTTAATCTGACAGGATGAATTTTCAACTAATTTTTGATAAAAAAGACGAATTTTTAACTTCAATTTTCATTTAAAAAAAAATGAATTTTCAACGAAAGGGTTTAACCCAAAAGATGGTTTTTTAACCCCGAAGATTAATTTTTTTTTAAATGGAATATTTGATTTTTCAATCCCGGAGTTGAATCTAGAACCCAAAAAATTAATTCTTAACAGAGTATTTCAACTTCTAACCAAGTACCCTCCAAGTCCGATATAAGAACAGTTTTGGGTGTTGCCTCGCACTGGCCTTGTTACTAAATCGATACCCTCGAAACGTAAACAGTCAGGGCCACCTGAACCGTTTCCAATTGGAATGCATAATATTGTGTAATATACTCGACAGAGTACTCGCGCACTGCGGCCCTTTCGAAGTGAGAATCGCAACAATCTCTCGCCCTGCCTGCTGAGAAACTGCGTGGGCCAGCAGTTCTAGGGATTACAAAACCGGACCGACTTACACGGTACCTGGAGTGTATCTGAATTTCTGACCAAAAAAGATGACTTTTTAGAAAAATAATTGTATTTTCAACAAAATAATGAAATTTTCAAACAAAAACTGGAATATGAAATCAAAGGTTACTTCCACTGATCCCCCCTGTTAAAAAACGTATTTTTTTTGTTTCCCCCCCCCCCCCCCCAAATTGGTAACGTAGCTTATGGACGATTCCTACGGTTGAAGGATTTCATTAGGAACTTTTCCACTTTGGGGAGAAGAGGCAAAAAAAGTTATTTTCGACGCTAAGACATAAACCACTTTCTATATAAGGAAAGCTTCAATCGAGGAAACTTTTTCTTTTGCTTGCGGCTATCTTTTTCGTTTTCTTTGTTTACGAAGTCGACGAAACGATTCTCAGCCAAGGAAGCGATGCTTTTTCCTATTCTGAAATGACCACTTTCTCTTGGTGAAAGGGTAAATAGAAATCTGCGAAAAGATGGAATCGAGACAGTCCTTTTTCCTGTCACAGGCATTGCTGCATTCATGGCAGCAACAATTCCTTCCACAGATTTTTTCTTAACTCCGACTACATACTTTTATAATTTACTTCGCAACATACATTTGGCAACATATCGTCAGGTAATTTGTTTGAATCCACAAAAAATAAATCTATTTATTTGTTTCGAAAAAAATGATATTACGTGAATCGAGTTGAAACTCAACATTTCTCTTTCACAATGAGCCATATAATACGAATAAAATATTACTTTTCAAATACAGTCCCCATAAGTCTGGTTCATAGGGTCCCAAAAAACCCGTAAGTGAAAAAATGAGTTTTGCGAGTTTTTGGCGCTAATTCCGATTTTGTTTCTGCTTTTTAAAATAAAAATAAAATAAAATATTTTAGAGTAGAATAAGAGAGAACATAATAGAATAGAATAGAATAGAACATAATAAAATAGAATAGAATAGAATAGAATGGAATAGAATAGAATAGAATAGAACAGAATAGAATAGAATAGAATAGAATAGAATAGAATAGAAGAGAATAGAATAGAATAGAATAGAATAGAATAGAATAGAATAGAATAGAATAGAATAGAATATAATAGAATAGAATAGAATAGAATAGAATGAAATGGAATGGAATTGAATGGGATGGAATGGAATTGAATGGGACGGGATGGGATGGAATGGAATGGAATTGAATGGGACGGGATGGGATGAGATAGGATAGGACAGGACAGGACAAAATAGGATAGAATAGGATAGGATAGGATAGAGTGGATGAATAGCATGGAGTGGAGTGGAATGGAATAGAATAGAATAGGACAGGACAGGAGAGGGGAGAAGAGGGGAGGAGAGGAGAGGAGATGGGAGGAGAGGAGAGGATAGAATAGAATAGAATAGAATAGAATAGAATAGAATAGAATAGAATAGAATAGAATATGATAGGATACGATAGAATAGGATAGGATGGGATGGGATAGGATAGGATATGATAGGATAGGATAGGATAGGATAGGATAGAATGGAATTGAATGGGATGGGATGGAATGGGACGGGATGGGATTGAATGGAATTGAATGGCACGGGATGGGATGAGATAGGATAGGATAGGATAGGACAGGACAATATAGGATATGATAGGATAGGGTAGAATATAATAGAATAGAATAGAATAGAATAGAAAGAATTGAATAGAATAGAATAGAATAGAATAGAATAGAATAGAATAGAATAGAA
>CAKNYM010053026.1:75643-157418 GCA_932195095.1 Andricus curvator
GATAGGATAGGATAGGATAGGATAGGATATGATAGGATAGGATAGGATAGGATAGGATAGGATAGAATGTAATATAATATACTATACTATAATATAATAGAATAGAATAGATTTGAATAGAATAGCATAGCATAGAATAGCATAGACTAGAATTGAAGAGAACAGAACAGAATAGAATATAATAGGGTAGAATAGAATAGAATAGAATATAGTAGAATAGAATAGAGTACAATAGAATAGAATAGAATAAATAAAATACTGCTTTTCACTTATAATTAAATGTTTACATAAATTGTTTAAGCACTTTATTATTGCTTTTGACAATTTTCTTTATAAGATATAAGAGATAGAAAGTCGCAGGTTTTTCAAAATTTTTTCCCTTCTTGTCCAATTTTACATTACAAAACTTAATTAATCCGAACAAATTGCTTTGTTTGAACAATTTATTATTGTTGTTATTAATAATCTCTCAGTATAATGCTGGAAAATTGCATTTTTTTCAACAATTTTCCACTTTTTGTCAAATTCCCAATTCAAGTTATGTAAATAATTAATTAAAGTTAACAAAATAAAATTTTCAAACTATTTATTATTATTGTTAATGATATTTAATTTGAATAAAGAATCAAATAAAATTTTAAAGAATTAAATAATGCTAGAAAGTCGTAGCTTTTTCTGAAATTTTCAACTATATGTCAACTTTTCACATGAAGTGAGTTAGTCATTAATTAAATTCAGCAAAAATAATTGTTCGAACAAACTATTATTGTTTATAACTATCTTCTTTATGAATGCTAGATACTTGCGGTTTCTTCTGAAATTTTCGGATTTTCTTTGACATTTTAGGTAGCACGTTCTAGCACGTATTTAAGCGAAAATAGTTGTGAACAATAATAAATTGTTTGAACAACTATTTTTGTTAATTTGCTATCTGGCATTAACATAGAAAAAGATAGATATAAACAATAATCATTTTCTTAAACAATTATCTTTTCAAAATTTATTTATTTATTCAGACTTTTCGAGTGAAAAATAGACAAATAGTTGAAAATTCCGGAAAAACCGCAAATTTTTTCTGCCATTAAGCAAGGAGAATATTTTTTACAATAATTATAAATCGTTCAATTAATTATTTCCATATAAAAAGCAGCTATCTAGTATTCATATATAAGAAGTTAGCTATTAATAATGATAATTTGTTTAGACAATTATTTTAATGTGAAAATTATACTATATTAAAATTATATATAAATTGTATTTCAAAGAGAAAATTTTTCCTAATGCAAACTGTTTCTAATACATGGAATACTACTTCCTACCGATAACTAGATGTTTACATAAATGTTATAAATAATTTATTAATTTTTCCAGCAACTTTGTCTTAAAATAAAGTTACAAAGTCGCTGTTTTTCCAAAAATTTCCCATTTTTTGTTCGATTTTCAATTAGAGTAAGATTAACGTTAAGAAATATAATTGTTTAAACAGTATATCATTATTATTGTTAATAATATTGTCTTTGAATAATGCTAGAAACTTGCGGTTATTTCTGAGAGTTTCAACTATTTTTGTACTTTTCACGTGAAGTGAGTTAATAATTAATTCTATTTAGCAAAAATAATGATTTAAACAAATTATATGATTGTTTATAACTATCTTCTTCATTAATGCTAGATAGTTGCAGTTTCATATGAAATTTTTTACTTTTTACCCACTTTTTACTTATGCTAGTAAATTAATAAATAATGTAAGTTATTCAAGGAATCTGTATTATCATTATAGAATGACAGAAAATATTTAACGCCTTTTCAGGCTAGATAAAGCTGTGAAAGAGAAATTATTTTAAATAATTTTTTTCTGAAAAAAGATCTGCTCCTTTTGCTCCGGTCGGAATCGAACCACAGAACTACTGATTTCCGGTCAGGTGCTTTCCCATTTTCCCATTTTTTACCGGAAATCAGTAGTTCTGTGATTCGATTCCCAGCCGAGCGAAAAGAGAAGATCTTTCTTCACAAAAAAATTATTAAAAATAATGCAAGTTAACAAACATAGTTGTTTAAACAATTTAATTATTTTTATAAATATCTTCTTTTAGATATGTGCTAAAAAGTTGCGGTTTTTACCAATCTTCTGAACTTTTTGTCCTCTTGTCACTGACTTATGTGATAAGTAATGCAAGCTGACGACAAGAATCATTCTACTAATAGTATTATTTAAAAATTAATTTAAACAAAAAGCTATCTTACACAAGAGACAAAAACAAAGAATAGAATAATTAGGTGTACGTGGGAGGACTAGGTCTGCAAATGACTTGTAAAAGTTTTGTTTTGAATTACAACAAAAAGTTTATTGCAAAGCGTAGAAGAAATGTTGGGTGTGGCACATATTTCATTATCAGCCCCCCCCCCTGCTTCCCTGAAGATTCCTTGAGGAATCCCTGGGATCCATGTAGAAAATTTGAAGTATATTTCAGATATCGGATTTATTTCAGAAAAATATATTCACAGAAAAGGAAGAGATTGTTGAGAATATGATTCTCTCTAAAGTTTATTTATTATTTGTTCATAACTAGAAAGGTAGAGCAAAGTAAAACATTTCAGAAAAACCGAATTTATCTAGCATTACTATAGAAAAACATAGTTATAAACAATACTTATTTGTTTAAACAGTTATTTTTGCTAGATTGAATTAAATATTAACTCACTCCAAGTAAAAAGTGGATAAAAGGTGAAAAATTTCAGATAAAACCATAATTTCTAGCATTATTCAAAGTGAATATTATGAACAATGATAATAAATTGTTTAAACAGTTATGTTTTTTAACATGAATTACCTATTACCTCACTCTAATTGAAAATGGGGCAAAAAGTGGAAAATTTTGGAAGAAACCGCGGCTTTCTATTTCTATTTTAAGAGAAAATCGCTAAAAACAATAATAAATTGTTTTATCAATTTATGTGACCATCTAAATAGCAGTATAAAGTAGTATTTTATGTATAAGAAATAATTTGCATTTAAAGAAAGCAAAAAAATCATAATTAACACCAAAACTAGGAAAACCCATTTTTTCACTTATAGGGTTTTTTTGGTACCCTATTAAACAGACTTCTGGAAGTAATAATTGAAAAGTAATATTTCATTCGTACTCTATGGCTAATTTTGAACAAAAATGTTGAGTTGCAAATCGATTCAGCAAATATTGATGATTCTGCATAAAATTTGCAAAAACGTCTTTTTTATGGAAAATACATGTTAAACTACATGGGGCTTGAGCCACTTCTAAATTCAATCTTAAAAAAAATGGATTCAATTTTGCGTGAATTTGAATAAATTTCCGGACA
This sequence comes from Andricus curvator, assembly GCA_932195095.1. Taxonomy (NCBI): domain Eukaryota; kingdom Metazoa; phylum Arthropoda; class Insecta; order Hymenoptera; family Cynipidae; genus Andricus; species Andricus curvator. The sequence continues at coordinate 78,983 of CAKNYM010053026.1, forward strand.
ATATGTTCACGATATTCCTCAAATTTATGACCTCGGTAGTTTCTTTATGAGGGGACCCGCGGGGCCGAGAGAGAGGCGGTGCTCAGTCAAGCGTGACAAATATCATTAGGGCCGCACTCTGACCGTGTCGGTTGCATCAGGTTGCGTCATACGTCCAAATACAACAGAATTGGTTGACGCGGCTTTGACTGTTTACGTTTGGATTCCCCCGATTTATGATCAAGGTCACTGAAAGGGCTGCAGTTGACTTGCGTCCTATGGTCAAAATCAACGGGGGGCCTAGCCAAGTAGTAGTCTTCTCTCTATTCCCCCACCAGTCGAGTGGGGGACCTGAATAGAGAGGAGTAGGGGTAGTTCAGAAAGGAGGCAATTATCTTAAAATTTGAAACCATCAATAAATACAATCATAATAACTTCTTCTTATAATCGAGTAGTCAGTAACACTTCTGTATGCGCTAAAAGTGCGACGCAGTAACTATGGCTTAAAAAGTCCGCTAAAGTCCCCTGCTTATGAATGTCGAAGTTAATTTTTCGAAACCTGGTGCAACCATTTTTTAAACAATTACATTATTTTTTAAGATAAAAATTTTCCAACATTATTTTCCGAAAGTTCATGGAAAAACAAAACTTTTATGTTCGAACAAATTTTTTATGCAACGACCCGTTTTCAAGTGAGAGCGTTATAAACAATTGAATTTGCACTAAAATAATTGACATATTTGCGGCTGCATATCTCGGCGACTATTGGACCGAAAATTTTCGAAAAAAATGTGAATCATTTTTCAGGGCACTTGCTCCGCGAGGAAAAAAGAACATTTTCTGACGGAGCTAAAACTTTCACTGTTAACAAAATCTCACCGAAATTTAATATACTTATGAGTAAAGTAATTTGCATATATGTACCGTAAATTAATTTTAATATACCATCATGTTGTAAAATTAATATACATGTATATTAAAGTCGGTAAAACAGAGTGCGTGAAAACAACAAGTTCTGTTATGCCTTCAAATCTGGTCAAATATTAAAAAATAAGGTAATAACCTTAAATTCGTCGACTAAATTCCTACTTACAAATAAAGTGCAACGTACGGGTGGCATTTTTTCTAAAATTCGCTGTGAATGTTAGAATTTTAACATGAGTACAGGTGCTTGGGGGTTTGGTTTCTCAATTATTTGTTTGATTGACCTTTTCTCTTAAAAACTAGAGTAATTTATATTTATCTAGGAGAACAAATTATGTTTGATTATTTATAATTGAAAATTGCTGCCAAAATTGTTTTAAATTTGTGTAAAGTGCAAATATCTGACTTTTTTGATAAATCGTCAATATGCGGTATATGAAATTTAATAACATTGTCTCTTAATGGCAATTTCGTATACCTAGGTTTCAGATTTAATATATAAGTGTATATTAAATGTATATTAAAATTGCAAACATTTTTAACAGTGTTTGTTAATATATAAGTGATAAAACTGGTCCTTGTTTAACAACTAAGTGTGCAATTTGTTGTACTTCTTAATAAAAGACTTTGTGTACATTGTACAAAGTCGATGCTATAACTTCGGTAAAAAATCTTAGGGAAATTATCTTGATTACAAATAATTTCGTTACTTTGCAAAAATTTCAATCGTTTTTTTTGTTAAGAAGATTTCTTATAAACAAATACGGATATTTGATATAGCTTTCGTTTTTGAACGTGTTTTCAAAATTATAGATGTGAAATAAAAACTTTGTCTCTTATAGATTTTCTTTCAATTCAAATCATTTATTAACTATGGCCTTATAAACAATGAATTGCAAAATAATCTTTGGTCTGTCCCAGCTGCAGTTTTACAGTTAAGGTTTTCGATTTTTTTAGTTATTTATTAGATAGCTTCCTTATAATCTTTATCTTTTCTAACACTTTGAAAACATCGTTCTTTTTTTAATAAAAATTGTTATCAACAAAATCCTAGATTTACCGAATCTGATCTCTTTATCCGCATACAAATCAATCCAGTTTAAAAGTGATTTATATCAATCCTAGAAACTGAAAAATTATATATTTTATTATATTATTATATATTATTATTTTGCAGTTAATTGTTTATAAGGCCGTAAATAACAAATTGTTTGAATTAAAACAAAATCTATAAGAGACAACGTTTTTGTTTTATATCTAATTTTAAAAACACATCAGCATCAAAAGTATAATGTACTATAGTCGAGAACGCTGCCAGTCCTAAGCCTGGAAAAATTGCGAAAGAAAAATTAGGGAAATAAGAGGTGAAGAAAAATGAGTAAAGCGACGGCTGGAGGGGGAAAGATGGAACGGAGGGCGAGGACGCAAGTCAACCAGGCCCCTCGTCGATTTCGACAATAGGACGCAAGTCACCGGCAGCGACTGAAAGCCATGCCCGAAGCCGTTCTAATATCGGGAATTGAGTTTAAGTGTAGCATCTGCTCAAAGAACGTTGTATAAACAGTGGGGTGGTTAAAATTTCTTTTTCTCAAATTTTCATGCATATCGCCCCAAAATTTGGTCGCATCTACAAAAAAATAAATGTTTTTTACATTATCATTCTAATGAGAAGGTATTGGTTTTATGTAAAATTTGACATAGTCGGTTTTCATCAAATATCCACGTTTTGAGACGTCCTGAGTCAGAAAAAACCATTTTTACGAAGGTGTCTGTCTGTCTGTCTGTAGTCTGTCTGTCTGTCTGTCTGTAGCCACGATAACTTTCGAAAAAATGATCAGATTTGATTGAGCTTTGGCACACTTTTTTATGGCCGAAAAATAGAGAACGAGTTCGTTAACCAGCTATTTTGGATGAAAATCCAAAAAGTGAGCACATTTTGAAAATGTTTGAGACCACTTTTTTTGAAGATTTGAAAATTCTATGTACGGTTATTAGTAGTACGCAAAATGACGAACAAAATATTCTTATGACTTTTTGTGATAAAAAAAAATTACTGGAGTTATAGCATTTTCAAAATTCCAAAAAACAAACTAAAATGAACATTTTAAGCCGAAAAACGCACGATATGAAAAAAAGTCAAGAGGAGAAAAACGTTGATTCCTGATTGTGACTCATGTTTCGATAGGATGCGTGGTTTTTGTTTTATTCGCGAAAATAACATTGACAGTAAAAAAAATTAAATTTTTGAAAAAACAATGCAAGGTACGAAAACATATAAATGAACAAAAATTGTGCATTCAAAAAAGACTAACAAACCCGTAATCAATTTTTGTGGTAAGAATATATTCAAAATGAAAAAATTAACTTTTTTGATAAACGGCACAGACTAAAATAAAATGTTAACTAATAAAATTTGTCGCCTGAATTATATCATTACTTTTCATTTGCAATCAAATACAAATTTAGTAATTTGTATATGAAGAACATATAACACGAAGCACAAAGTGCGCGCTCAGTGTATTTACCAAATCGCACGCCGTAAGTGCGCTCAAACTTTTTTGTTTCTATCATACGGTTCAAATGATTTTCAAATCAAATATCGAGCGCGAAGCGCGAGTGTCTGGATGAGAATGTGTTCCTTAAGGTCGATAGAACCTTGAGTAAATAAAGTTCCTTTTCAGTCTAAAATAAAAATAAATTTAACAATCACTTAATATGTAGAGGTTTTGATAATTTTATAATATTTGCAAACAAACTTTTTCTTTTCATCGAAGTCGAACACGAAGTGCAAAAATCTAGAGGAGCCTAGCGTAAAGCGCGATGCAAATACGCCCGAGCGCCTAGCGCGAGGTGAATACATAATCGAGCGCGAAGCGCGAGATAAATATATGATCGAGCGCGAAGCGCGAGATCCAACAGTCGCGCGCCCTAGGCGCGCTGAAACTTGCGAGCGAAGCGAGCCGCGCGCGAAGCGCGCCATGAGAATGTGCCCGCTAAGCGGGCAGATTTTTTTTTGTTGAAAAAATTATATTTAGAGGTTCAGCAAGCACCACGAAGTTTAACATAGATTTCACATAAGAAAAAAGATGTATTTTGTAAATGTTAATTCAGAATCGTCAATATAAATTAGATAAATCGAGTTAAAACTCGAAATTGTTCTCTACACTTGGCTATAGAATACGAATGAATAATTGATTTTTTCAATATTACCCCCTAAAGTCTGTTTATAGGGTCCCAAAAATACCCTACAAGTGAAAAATTGGGTTTTACGAGTTTTTGGCGCTAATTATGATTTTTTTTGCAGTTTCTTAAATGAGAATTGTTTTTAATACACATAATGATACTTTCTAGTCGTAATTGGGTGTTTACATAAATTGTTTCTTAAATGTATTATTGTTTTTGGCAAACTTTCTCTTATACTAGAGCTAGAAAGTCGCGGTTTTTTCCGAATTCCTCAAACTTATTTTCAATTTTTCAGTTATCAAAAAAGTTCTCTCAGTAACCACTTAAAAAAATTTACATATAATATGATCCATATAGAAAATTTGAAGAAAATTTCAAATATTTGTTTTGTGTATAGATTTTGATATTAATCTAGAATTCCCGTATTCTTCACAAAGTCATTATGTAGAGCTCTCCACTGGGGCCCCTTGATATCTACGCTCTTTCGTTTCAGGCGCCTCTCACTCCACTGACGCTCTTCATCAAAAAATATATTTACGAAAAAAACAGATTGTTTGGGAAACTATTCTCTCTCTCTCTCTCTGTTTATACAATTATTTTATTATAATATAACTTTTCTCTGTGAAAATTGTCTAATTTTTGAGCATTTGAAATTCTATTTAGTTCCTGTTGAAAACTCTGTCTGCCTGTTCCAGCTCAAAAAACATTAATTTCATTTCATCATGACACGAGTTGATCTTTCTAAACGTTGCTAATAAAGATATCTAGCTTCTTTTGAACTACTTATCGTATTTCAAATTTATTACGCTCTCTTTGTAAATAATTTCCGACGGTAATAAACATAAATTTTAATATCATATTTAACGAATTTAGTAACTAATTTTTTTTCTAAGTTAAGCCGGCTAATAAAACGTAAATATATCAGATAGACAAGCTTCACGCCTATAATATATAAGATAAGGACTAAATGATGTATTATATAATCTACAAGAAGCACCAGAATAATGAGCTGTTGCACTTTAAAAAAAATTCTACATTAATTCTTTAACCAGTTTTTCCTCTGCTTGGAAAAAATGAGGATCGCTTATACTCTAGTGTACACCTTGGCAATCGCCCTTAATTCTATTGGTGAATATAATATAATAATAATAATATATACTTATAATTTCAACAATATTTTTAAGCCTCTCACAAATAACGAGTTGTCCAACGTAATTCGCCTTCTATATCAATTGCCTTTTTCCCCAAACTCTGTTTGTGGTTGTCCAAAATTAGTACAAATTTTATCTGAGTTTATTTTAGAAGAATCCGGAATATGTGTTATTTAATATATAATGCGAAGTGTCCCTATTAACACGAAATTTTTACGCATTTTCGAACCAGAAAGTGCACTAAGATTGAATCCGGCCCCAAGTTCTAATAAATGTTGACAAATGACCAAACGAATTATTATTTCTTTCATCAACTTTTATTTTATAAACACTGTCAAATTGAAAATTTTAAACACAAGAAAAAGCATATAGATTCCTGGATAACTTCAATAATTCCTAACTTCCAAATTGATTTGAACATTTGGAACGGACATGCCTCTGTTTTTTGTTACAGAATTAGGATTACAGTTCGAGTGTTTACCTAATGGCGACCCTATTCCTTGTGTTCCTCGTAGCGCATCTTCTTCTTCTTCTTCTGACAGACATTCACCTCAGAGCTCTCATGAACCTGCTGAGCCTCCTCTTCGTGCTAGGTCTAGGTCTCCTCCTGCCAGGTTTATGGCTCCTCCTGCCAGGTCTATAGCTCCTCCTGGCCGCTCCCTTGCTCCTCCTATAAAGCTTCCTTCTTCTGACGGTAGGGGATGTGGACTTGAACAAATTGGATTTATTCGGCTTTTTTCCAATGGGAATCCGCACCGGATATTCGAACTTCGAAAATACACTTTTCCTTTCAATAAATCAATCAAAATAAGATTACAAAATAATGCCTATAGACCTGTGCCAAATGAAGAACAAATTGTATTGTCAACATCCGTTGGTGAGGTCTTCGCAATATTGAAGACTTTTGACGTTCTTGCTGGAATATACATGCAAAATAATAATAATAAAATACGAGCGAAAATAAAAATGGAAAGCGGTATTGCTACCCCACTGAGCCGAGAGGAAATCTATGAAACTCCAGTAGGTTCCCGCTGCACAATCATAGGGCATTATAGAGTGCAGCATTTAAACCATCATGTAAATCACATTCCTCCATATCCTCAACTTAATTAGGAAAATATGAAATTAAAATATATTGTTTGTAATCCGAAGTCGGATCAAAATTATTCATGTAACTAATGACATTAAAGACTCAACGTGTTATGGTATATCGAGGTTATAATCTTTCGCCAATACCCCAGCCAGTCTTCTTCGGAACAGATAAAAAAATCTGCATGCTTTTGCGATTGTCTTATTAATTTTGTTTACATTTGAATTCAACCTGAGAAAAAATATGTTTTTTACAGCCCAGATTTTCTATGAAGCTTAATAATTTTGTATGTAAAGATTGAATTTCTTAAAGCAATATAGGCTTTAAGAAAGGCATGTTCATCACGATACTCTCGCTTTGCGCTTGGTTTTAGACAACAGTGATTGCCGACGGAAGTGAAGGAATAAAATTCGAGACATTCTTAAATTTTGAGAAAAAACAACTTTTACGTGATTTGTATGGACATATCACAAGTTAGCGTGTATCAAAGTCATCAGTGATTTTTATTGCCGCTCGCACTAGCCTTGTAGATAAAGTCCGACGGTAGAGGATATGTATTGTGATATCAGTTTTAACGAATGCAGAAAAACAATTTTTTTGATACCGGCTAATGAAACGTCAATATCTCGGACAGACGAACTTGATGTCAATGTTCAATTATGTTATAAATTTAATTTCATTGATTCTAAATATAAAGACTTATTACAGTTATCAGAAGCCGGAAGCTGCACCGTTTCCCAAGGCTTGATTTCATTTAGTTTATTTCCTGAATATTGGAAACGGATTTGACCTCTTGCTCTTCTTTTTTGAATGTATTCGCTGAGATAGTTGACCAAATGGAAGAATCCTTACTTATCCCGACCTAACGAGAGGCTATCCTATCCTACTTCCATCCTTCTAGTCGAACCTCAAAACTTATTGAAGATTTTTGGAATGCTGTTCGGATTAATGCTGCTCATTATTTATAACGCCCCTATGGCTTATCTAACTAGGAGTGCAATTCAAAAGTTCATATTTTGAGAAGGTTTTTTTTCGATCCCTGACCATGTGAGTGGGACCTCTATAGCTCAGGTCCCAATCATCACTACATGCGCGTAGAACTGTTGGGAAACCTAAACTTACTTCAGCTATTCAAAACTGTCAAAAAATACATTCAAGCAAAACAAAAAAAAACCTAAAAGATTTACTGTATTGTTGCCGCTCTGAATATATCTGTAAACAAGTACTTACAAATCCAACGAGTAATCAATACGATTTCACTTTTCAACAGGCAGCACCCGACAAGTTTTTTGGCACAATAAACACTTTCGAAATGATCAAAGTATTCAAACTAAAAAAGAAAAACTTCTGAATCTGCAACTTATGTGCATCACAACCTTTGATGATCTATGTTACCGACGGTTTGCATCAGCTGGTGTTCGTGAATTTTATAAGTTGGCAACCCTTCTTTCACACTCTTTCCGAGACGAAAGTTTCGCTTCCTCCAACAGTTCTACCCGCATCTAGCTGACCTTCATCTCGTAGGTGTAAAACGGACCATTGTCAACGTTCTTGTGACTAGGGACTTCAGTTTGGTTACTTCACTAAATTCCCAATAGCAGGCTTGGTTTTCACATAATTCGGAGAGGACGTTTTGGAAATAATTCACCGTCTTCAGGACCAAATTGGTTGATGTCTGGTATCACCGAATTCAGAAGCGATTACTTTATTTGGACACGGCCTCCATAAAAGTTACCTCCAGTTACATCCCTGATCCTTTTTCTCTACTCTCAAGTTCCGCAGCAACCCCAAGCAAAGAATTACTTTCCGGTCAATCGAGCTTCCGCAGCGTCAACACGTATTTTTTTTGTTTTGGAAGTTTGCGTCAACAGTTATTTTGTTTCAGGATATATTAGTTAAAGTGTGATACGTTATTCATCGATCCTGTCTTCGACCTAGATTCAACATTGATTATTTCCGTTAGGTAATGTTTCATTTTCCCAAAATTCAGAAAGGAGACTTTCCTTGACTGTATAATTCCTTTTTTCATATAATTATATTCTCTCAGTGATATTGAACTTTATTTTGTAGTTCAAACTGTGTATTTGTATTTCACTCCTTCCGTTCTCCCCTTGTTGTTTAAGACTCTCTCCCCGATGTTTCAGGATTATTTTTCAATTTGTGTTTCGATTTGAATACCACCCGTTTATTCCCCTGATTGTTTTTTGATCCTCCAGAAATAGGGAAAGAAGAGGAAGGAAGGGCGTGAATGAAGAAATAGAAATGGATGAGTGGACGGATTATTTCAGGGGTCTGTTAGACGGAGAACAAAATGGGATCAAAGGGGAAAGTAGAAGGATGGTCCAGAGAGCAATGGAGGAAGGGAACGGAATAACAAGAGAAGAAATGGATGAGGCGATAGATAGACTAAAAAGAAACAAGGCTACAGGAGAGGATGGTATGGAGAACGAAGCGATAAAGTATGGAGGAGAAAGGGTTAGGGCAGGGATCTGGAAGATCTGCAACAATGTCTGGAAATGAGCAGAGTGGCCGGAGGAGTGGATGACACGGCTGGTGGTACCGCTTGTCAAAAAAGGGGAGGGCAAGAAGGTAGAGGAGTAGAGAGGGATCACTCTCATGCCAGTGAGTTATAAAATATACGCAGAAATTCTAAGAAAAAGGTTAGAGAGCCAGATAGAAGAGAAACAAAGTATCCCACACAATCAGACGGGATTTAGAAAGGGGATGGGGCCAACAGAAAAAAATTAACGTACTCAACTACTTGGTTAACAGAAATTTAGGGAGGAAAAGAGGGAAATTAGTCGCCTTGTTCGTAGACTTTAAAGCAGCCTTTGACTCAGTGAATAGAAAAGTGCTATGGTAGGCATTGAAAGAGAGGGGAATAGAGGAAGGGTTAGTGGAGAGGATAAAGGAAATTTTTACTGAAACCAGGATTAGGGTGAAGATAGGGGGGAAAAAGGGAGAGGTGTTTTGGACAGGAAGAGGTCTAAGGCAAGGGTGCCCGTTGAGTCCGCTACTCTTTAATATGCTGCTGGCAGACTTAGAGAAGAAGCTAAAGGAGAAAGGCAAACGGGGAACGATTTTGGGTAATAGCAAACTATACTCTCTAGCATACGCAGACGACGTAGTGCTGTTAGCAGACGATGAGAAGGGGATGAACCTAATAATGAGAATTTTCGAAGAGTATGTGGGAACAAAAGAACTGACGGTGAACGTAGGGAAGACCAAGGTGATGTGCTTAAGAACTAGAAAGACCAAAATATGTTACGTTTGGAAGATGAACGGACAAACAGTGGAAAGTGTGGAGGAATTCTGTTATTTAGGTTTTTGGTTTGAGGCAGGAGGGGGAAACGAGGTGCAGGTGAGGAAAAGAATCGAGTATGCGAGTAAAGTAATGGGCCAAGTATGGGGTATAGGAAAGAGAAGGTTCAATGACAATTGGAGAATGAGGGTTTGGTTGTTTGATGCGTTGGTTTGGGCGGTGTTGTGTTATGGAGTGGAATTCTGGGGGTGGAAGGAACATAGGAAAGTGGAAAGCATGCATTAGAGATTTCTGAGATGGGTAATGCAAGTTAGTTGGAGTTTCCCAAGTTACATGTTAAGGGAAGAATTAGGAAGGGAAAAAATGGTAACTAGACAAATTAGGAGAGCCTGGAGGTTTGAAGAAAAGTTGAAAAGAGGAGAGCGGAGCAGAATAGCACAAGTATGCTTGAACGAAGTTCGGAAATGGGAGGAACAAAGGAAAAAAATGAGGAGGGTTTGTGATATACAAGAAGGGGTTCAGGATTGGCAGAGCATAGAATTAGAGTTATTAGTAAGACAAGGAGAAGAGAGACGAAGAAAGATTATGGATTCGAGGTACAATAGATGGTGTATGATGGTCAAAGGGTTGGCGGAACCAGAATATTTGCAAAAAATAAAAAAGGAAGACAAATGGAATAGGGTGGTACGGTTTAAAATGGGAGAAGGAGTGAGAGCTTGTAGATATTGGATGGCTGAAGAGGACAATCTGTTCAGAGTATGTGGATACGAAATGGAGTCATGGGCACATGTGTTAGAGAGGTGTACAGGAGAGGAAGATGTACAGTTGAGTGTGGATGAGTGTGTGAGATGGATTTTGGATGGTAATGGACAGGGAGTGACGTGGATGAAGAAATTGGAAGAAATAAGAGAAAGCAAGAGAACAGGGTAGAGCCAAACGGGTATTCCTATTGAAGGAAATTAAATAGCAAAAAGTAAACCTTTGAAATCGTTGAAAATGTATTTTATGGTAAGAGGAAACGGAAGCCCTGGAATATCGCTCATTTTAAAGTTTAAGAATTATTAGAAGTAAGAGTATTGTTATTTTAAATAAGGCGAAACATTAGAATATAAGCAGCGGTTGAGTTAGATTATGGATGGAATGTAAATGTATGTACAGGGAGCGGAGGCCCTCAAACCCGTAAAAGGGAGAGATTAAATATACATACATACATATAACTATCAATTTAGATTATTGGGTATTCTGTATTTTATTATAGTGAGCTGAAAATTTTGGTCAGTGAAAGCCGTGTTGTAAGGTTTGGGAAAACCGGACGAAAATCCTAAATTTATTAAAGTCTTTTGTTGAATCCTAAAATTGTAAGCAAGCAAATCAACTTCCTACTTTATGATAAATTCATAAAATACCGTTCTGGAGTTTATCAATTTAAAATTATCATGTATATTGATTAGAGTTTGAATTAATATTAATATGAATTAATTTTTTAAATTATTTTATTTTATTTTTTTGTTTTTTGTTTGTTTTGAAACTCAATATAATTAATAACTGATCCAAAAAATATCTGGCGCCCACTTACAATTGAAGATAAGTATTTACCTTTGAATATTTATAACATTTTATATTGGGAACCGACTGAATAGGAATTAAATGTTTCTCGACTGTAATTGCTGATATAAATACATAATTTCTATTTTCCTAAAGAAATTTTAGGGAAAAATATTCAAACTAATATTCTTATGTGGAAAAGAAAATACACCATTTTTAATTTTTCACATAAGGGAAATATTTCATCCGATTGTTTTAGAATGGATAGCAAAACACAATCATCCTTTGGGAAAAAATTGTTAAATAAGTATTTTGAGCGCACCCTCGCTTTTTGAAATTCGCGTTAATTCTCTCTCTAGCCAAAATAATTTTCGCACCTTTCTTATTAACTTCTGATTCGGGAAAATTAATAAGATTTTCAATTTGATCAATGGGTCTTGGACCAAAAGGAAATTCGAAAGCTTTTGTTATATTAAAAAAAATTCAATATCTTGGATACACTGAGCCCATCCGGTATGTTTATCAGAGTAAAATGTGCAAAACAACTGAGCCAATTCCTTCATAGCCCTCTCGGCCAGGTTACTTTTCGGATATCTGATTAAGGAATAAATTCGTCGAATTCCAGATTTACGCAATTTATTGCTTCATTTTGGTGATGTGAATTAGGATTCGTGGTCCGCTAAAGCTCTTTGGGGCTTACCCAGTTCTGGAATGTACAAATCGAATAATTTTTTCAAAGCGATATTAGAGGCTTTTTTTTAATAGGACATAACTTAACATACTTTGAGAAAGCATATAGAACTACAAAAATATGTTAAACTTCTCCACGTGAATTTGGCAAAGGTCCATAAAAATCAACAGTTACTAGATTGCAAGCTTCTATTGTGTGTAAAATTTTATATTGACATTCCATTTTTATAGTAAGATCTTTGAGAGCTTGACATAATCCACAGGAAAGAATCCATTTAATAATATCACGATTCATGAATTTCCAATAATAATATTGTCTCAAATAAATGACAGTTTTGTATACACCTGGCTGCAATGACTCTGGTTGTTTAGATTATCGCGTGAATCCTTACCCAAATCGATTTCATCGCAAGATAAACCCGACCTCCCAGAATATATTTTCAATTGCAAAACATCTATGGATAAATTATTAGGATCTGTAGTTTCAAACTTTTCTCTACAATTTTGACTAAAGAAATCTGCTCCAACCTTAAATCGACCAACATAATAAAATACTTCCAAGTCATATTGTTGAAGAACAATACTCCAACGAATTAATCTGGCGCAAAAGTTTGCCTAAACATTCCAATATAAGGTTCGGAGCATTCCTAAAAATGTCCCAGAAATGTTCCCGGAATTAGGTATATGTCCGCGTACCCAGGAAGGTTCCCAAGGAAGGTTAAGGAATATATGGAATTCCTGAAAATAAAAAAAAAATCCAACGATGAAATTTGGACAACCACCACAAAATGCTTCTATCACAATTCCAACGTTTCTGTGCTCCTACAGCACCCTTATCAAGGTAAGAAAAATTAGAGCAAATGGGAACGGCGAAGAAACAACGACACCCTTTCCCCGATACCTGAGATATAAGTGTGGGTCAAAAGGCAAATCCGTTATAAACAGATAAGAAATAATAGAAAGTCAAGAGTCATGAAACACAATTGTTAAATGTAATAACTAATCATACTAGAATAACTTTTGTTTAATTTATCCAAATCAGATTTCAAATTAATAGACAACTTATTTTATTATTTAATATAAAGCATTTCCATGAATTCTCTGATTACTTTCACTATGTAAAATTTCAACATTATCCCAGTCAAACTCATGGTCAACATCAACAGACCCTTTTGTACGTCTAGCAAGAACTTAAGTATTGGACGTTAAATAGGATTTTGAATTTTATTTTAATCTAATTTAAAATTCCTAAATTTCCGTTCAAGGAATGGTTGAGAGAAATTGAATTAATTGAATGAAATAAATTCATATAATGCGAACATTTTTCACGAACATGGCCGGACCCTTCAGGGAACCTTCCTTGATACGCGGAAATTCACCTACGTCCGGGAACCTTCCTGGATCATTTTTTCGCGGATGGTCCGTGAAAATTGTTCGCATTATATTAAAATAATTAATATGATGCAACAAATTTTCACGAACGTTCCCGGAACCTTTTTGGAAACCTTCATGGATACGCAGACATTTACTTCTTTTGTGAATCTTCCTGGAAAATTGTTCGATATTCTATGAAACTCCCACTGGAATGTTTAATGAATGTTCAGGGAAACATTTGTGCTATTCGGAGTAAGACCCTTGTGATGATTATCGATTTCAAATTTACTGCCTAGTAGGTATGTTCGAAGCTTTTTAATAGAATATACAATGGCATAGAGAACTTTTTCGGACGTATGTAGTATAATTCCTTGCATCAGCATTCAAACATCGACTAAAAAGAGAAATAATACGATGATTCTCAATCTGATCCCATTGTTACGTGGAATGATGTAACTTAGCTTTATGCTATCAATAATCGCAGCCTTCATAACTTCAAATGCTTCATTATGTTTGTTTGTTTTAAAAAATCTCTTTAAGGTTCTAATAGATTAGCGTGAAGAACAGTAAACTGGCGTTAATATGTACAGATTCCTATAAATTGCGATAATTCTTGTCCGTTTCCAGGTTTTGGGAATTTCTAATAATTTTAAGTTTATCAGAGAATTGCATCAGTTGACAGCGCATAACCAACGAAATTCACCTTTTTTTGACAGAATGTTAATTTTTTAAATCCTAATGTGAAATTATTTTCTGGTGAAACAGTAAAAACGAATTCTGTTGCTTCGAAATGATCATAAATGAACCAGCGGCAATTCATAAAAAATCGTCGATGTATAGATCAAAAATCTTTTTACATTGATTACCGAGTGCAAAGTTTAGTGATATCATGCAAAAAGGCTGTAAAATTTCGTGAACTCTCGTGCAACGGAATCTGTCACTATCCCGTTGCTAGATCATAGAAACATTTTTCTTACAACTATTTAAAGCGGTTTTAGTTTAATTTGATATGCAGAGGTATCGGAACTATTAGTTTAGTTGCAATCGTCAGGACATCATTCGTGAAACTATTAGTGCCAGATAAATTTTCCTGACAACTTTATTGTAACATGTCTAATTCAGTTAGAAATTTATTTTCTTTGCATTTATCAAGATCAACATCTTCTTTGAATAATAAATTTCCGCAAACTGATTTGACAGAGGAAACTCCTGTTATCATTTTTTCTTTGTAAACATCGCTAATATTACTAGAAATTGTATTGATAGAATGTGTTTCTTGGTTATTAAAAATTATAGATTCATCACGATATATTTTATTATTATGTTATAGACCAGTAGGCCCATATTAGGAACCACTGAAAGGCCATGAGTCACGATAATTTTCCCGCTTGAATTTGTATGCACAGACCCCAGCGGGAAATCCTTCCGCGCTAATTGCTTCTTAATGGTGTCGTCAACGAGCTTGCTTTCCCTTGAGTCATGACTCGCAAGGAAAAAAATCACGTGCCTACAGTCTGGAATTTCCTCCCATCTTCCCTCTCTCTATTTGATGCGTTTTTCTATCCTATCTTGCACAATTAAAATATACGTTTACAAAATTAAAATAATTCATTTTCTTTTACTCACAGATGAAGTAAATCATTCGTTTTCCTCCATTTTCAATTTAATTAACGAAATTAAAATAGTTCCCCATTTAAATGAAAACAGCCTGATTTTTGTAGGGAGAAATCTTTTATCTCCAGCTATTTAGTTTCAAGTTTAGGTGTGATATAAAGTTTTAATTTGAAGTTCTATTTTATTTTGGGGTCTTTCAGAATAATTGTAAATAAGTATTAACGTATTAACGTATTAATGTGTCGTGATTAACATTCTGGAAGACTCAAATATTTTTTATTATTTCTCAGGCGACCTATTTTATTTATTATTAAGTGTAGAATTTAATTTAGGAATTTAGTATCTTTTGTAAACTAAACATCACGTATTTAATTTTAGTATTTTTAATCTTAATATTAATATTATTATTTCGCGAAATATAATTAAAATGGCGCGAGACGCTCGAGGTTGGAAGAAGGCAGCAAGGAGTACGGTGTCCCCACCGCTCCGTTGCGACTCCGTTGCGAGAGACAGGGCCAATCAGAGGACCGGCAGCCGCTCCCTTCTTTGCTCGAGCCCTCCCGCCTCTAGCAGATAAATAGCGACGCTCTGGATAGGATCGTCAATCACTCGTGCTCTGACACTTAAAGAGACTAATCACCTCCTCGTGACTAGTCTCTCCTTTTCGATTAGTTATTGATACCTATAGGGCTCTCTCTCTCTCTTGTAATAGCATCTTAGCCAATAAACGAAATTTACTACAAATCCATTCTCTACTTTCTCTCCTCTCACCTTCCTCTATTTTTTTCCGTTGACTCTGGGTTTACCCTCTGAGGTCTCGAGGTCACCTTTCTTCCTCTCTCTTTCTCTTCTGTGACTTTGGGTTTACCTTCGTGGTCTCGAAGTCACTCTCTTTTCCCTCTATCTCTGTCTCTTCTGTGACTTTGGGTTTACCTTCGTGGTCTCTCTCTCTCTTCTGTGACTTTGGGTTTACCTTCGTGGTCTCGAAGTCACACGATTTCTCTCTCCCTCTCTTCTTTCTGTGACCCTGGGTTTACCTTCGTGGTCTCGATGTCACACTCTCTCTCTCTCTCTTCTTCCAGTGACTTTGGGTTTACCTTCGTGGTCTCGAAGTTACGCTCTTTTCTCTCTTTCCTGTGATTCTGGGTTTACCCTCCGAGGTCTCGGAATCACCCTCTCTTTCCTTCCTCTGATTGTGGGTTTACGTTCGAGGTCTCGCGATCCCTCTCTCTCTCTCTCGCCTCTTTA
Source organism: Andricus curvator (assembly GCA_932195095.1). NCBI lineage: Eukaryota > Metazoa > Arthropoda > Insecta > Hymenoptera > Cynipidae > Andricus > Andricus curvator. Next base: position 95,043 of record CAKNYM010053026.1, read on the forward strand.
CTGAGCCCTCTTTCAATCCTTATGCCTTCACACGGCTAGGACGGCGAACCATCAATAGTCTAGTCTGTCGGGTCAAGTACAGAGACTGGACGTGACACGCCCGCAAGATGCATTCTCTCTCTTTTGATTGATTATTGATTATTAAATAAATATCCCAACATTTCAGAAATATTTACGTCATTATAATAATTATCAAATTGAAGAGAGTGGGTCAGATCATTTGCATACTGATTCTCAATCCTCATACCTATTAGCAGAGTCCTTATCGATTACTGCATGAGACTCATCTGAAACACGAGAAATAATTGTTTTGTTTTTTAATTACTGTTTTCGGATATCGTATTTTCTGTAAGAGATTGATTATTACCCTGAACATTCATATCTTCTACCTGACTTTGGAGCATAGTTTTCTATTGGAAAAGTAATATGAAAAATCTAAAAAAAATTCTAGTGGTACTTTAAATATTTCTCAACAAATTGCCATTGAAAAATTTACAAAATATGGAAAATTGTTCGTTTTTTGTACATAAATATGCAACTGAACTATCTGCAGCACTAATGAAGATAATGAAGTGATTCAAATTTGAGATAGTTAATTGAGCTATGTGTAATTATTTACAATTTGAAAGAAGTATGTGCTTGTTCTTGTCGTCATGCAAATTGCGATGATGCTTGTCAGTTTTTTATATTGAAAAGCAAATGTCAGAAACCAGCGGGGTGCCTTTTTTCCTGGGATCGTCCTCGGTTTTCCTCAGCATTTGCTACCAAACTTGTGCCTCCGAGCTTCAATCTGGCCTAGAACGAGACCCTAATGAACAGGGATGTATCCGTCGAACTTATTCCCTGTGGTGAATATTGCTCTCTGAAATAAATATAAATATATATAAAAAGAAATTAGCGATGGATACCGACAAATTTCGAACAAAATAAAGATTTTTTAAATAAGATTTCGAAGCTGTTAAAGGGTTGGATGGTTTTTAAATTTTCAAATTTTTTACTTAAGATTGCAGGGAAAATTTAAAATAATCTTTTTTTCAAATAAACTTAAAGAAAATGTTTAAAAAGATCCAAATAACGCAAATTTTTTTGGTCTTTACAGTCTTATAAAAAAAAACAACACATTTAAATTATGTTGTCAACCATTTTAATAGGATCAACGTTTCGGCTCGGCTTTGAGCCATTTTCAAGATCTAAACAAAATAATTTTATAAAATGTAATAAAATGACTAAAGTTATATGAAGAAAGTCGAAACAACGAAATGAATAATTATATATGGTTTGGTAAAAACTAAAAACATTGCCTGAAGATTTCGGAAAATAATGTAGAAGATTTCTAAGAAAAATTTTACAATTTTGCATAATCACAAATTTTAGAAAAAATTCAAAGAAAGTTAAGAGATGTTTACAAGTTTTCGTTCAGAAGCCTTTTCAGAATTTTGAAAGGTTTCAAGCAAATACAAAATTCTGCTCAACATTTCTGGGAAATTTCAGATGATTTTTTATTTTGCGACATTTATTGTGAGAGAATAATTAGAAAAATTTGAACACATTTAAAGAGATTTCGAAAATTATCAAAAAAGAATCTGGAAGATTCAAAGTCAATTTTTTTAATTTTGTGGAATTCGGTATAAAATTGTAGGAAAAATTCGAATAATTTTGAAGAATATTTAGAATTTCTCATAAAATTTAATAAAAAATTTGAAAAACCTGTAAAAAATGTATTTTTTGAAGATTGCAAAATAAAATTCTGTAATTTTTTTAAGATTTTTTCAAACTTTTCAATATAATAAGAAAATTTTCTTCAGATTCCTGGAAGTGTTGAAAATAAGTCTTTATTTTAAAAAATCAATTTGAATGGAATATTTTAAAATATTTTAAAACATTTTAGAATATGTCCAAAATTGTGAAAGATTAATCCGGAGAATTCTAATAGAATTTTAAGAATATTTCCAGTCAGTTTGACAGGTATTCAGAAATTTTTGGAATTGTGAAGAGTCTAAAAATAATTAAAAACTTTGAGAGCTTTTCAGAAGCCTTTTCAGAATTTTGAAAGGTTTCAAGCGAATGCAAAATTTTTCTTAACATTTGTGGGAAATTTCAGACGATTTTTTATTCTAAAACATTTATTTTGAGAGAATAATTAAAAAGATTTAAACACATTTAAAGAGATTTCCAAAATTATAAAAAGAATCTATATAAAATGGTAGGAAAAATTCGAATAATTTTGAAGGATATGTAGAAGTTCTCATTAAATTTTTAATGTAATGCAAAATTTGAAAAACGTGTGAAAAATGTAGATTTTTGAGATCGCAAACTGAAATTCTGTAATTTTTAAAATATTTTTTCAAACGTGTCAAGATAATAAGAAAATTTTCGTCAGACTTCTGGGAATATTAAAAATGAGTTTTCATTCTTAAGTTTGACAGGTATTTAGAAATTTTTGGAATTGTAAAGAGACTAAAAATATCTCAAAACTTTGAAATCTTCTCGAATATTTATCAAATATTTTTCAATTTTTTCCAAGCGTTAAAATGTCTTGAATATCTTTCAGATTACTTGAATTTTTCCTCCAATTCTGTAAAATCTTGTAAAACAAAAGAAACAGCTCTCAGAAATTTTCTAGATACTCTTTCAACATATCTGAAATCTTTAAAAGTCTTAATCAAGTAAAGAATTATCCCGGCCTAAAATGCATGCATATTTTATATTACTACGGACTTTTCAAAAATATTTCTCAGAATTATGGAACGTGTGGCTTTCGAGAAAACATTCTTTCCATATTTTCAAAATTGAAAGAATCCTATCAGCTTCATGCTTTCTATATTTTTTGTACCTTTTGTTACATCCAAAAAAAATTTGAAATTTGGAATTTATGAAAAAAAAGTCTTAACCTTTCATGCTTCCGGACATAATTGCTATTCGACTGAAAATTTAAAACTCTGTAGCAGTACATGCAAAACCTTCATTAGCAATATTTCATTCGCACCATATTTTTAGAATGTTTTCTGCTGTCATTTCAACTATAATTATACCATTACATGTACAAAAAATAAGATATATTTTTTGGACAGATAGTATATAAAAAGTATATATAAATAAAGATTATTAACATTTTTTCTTACCTACGAAGAACGGAAAGTTCTCTTTCAATCTGAGTCTCTCAGTTCTTCAGAAGGGTCTTCATCACTGGAATCATCTTCATCAACGTTAATAACGAACGGTTCCATTTCCATGATCATATCCATTCGTTGATTAGTACCTCTGTACTCCTCCTCTCTTTTTTCGACGTGTTTTACGCAGTTTTCCCAGAGTGTTGGAGGTACGGTATTCATGACAGTTTCACACAACTTCCAAACGTGATGAAGTTTGAAAGTTGTCTTCTGCTCAGCAACATTTTTTTTCACATATGCCCATACATACTCTATGGCATTAAACTCACAGTGTGCTACAGGCAACCAGAGCAGTTTAACGTCACTTCCTATCACATCTTGTGTTATTTTTTCTAGCAAGTATCATTTCTCAAATTTGTATGGCAAGCGCAGTTAAAGGAGATATGGCTTCGTCAAATCTTCAAATGATTCAGTGTCCACAGGATGAGATATATTTCTTTTCACCATCCACTGAATGATGTCGGCTTTGCGCCAACTCGACATGGGATTGCAACGTTCAGGATCGATCATAGTGTGTTAGGGTGCTTGATCGATCACAATTGCAGATTTAGATGGTAGTGTGTGAAGCACCTTTCTGAACCACTCTTCAAAATGAGCAGCGTTCAATTCATCGTGGTAGTCGTCACTCCCCTTTTTACCAATGAAGTATTTCAAACTGCCGTCCAAAAATCCATTCTTGCTGCCAATGTGGAGAAGAATAACTCTTCTTCCAGCACCGGAAGGAACGAGAAAGCCTCCTCGATAGCCACCCACTGCTTGTGCGCCAGAGCGGTACACATAAAAATTGTCCTGAAAGTTGTCCTCTATTGTTTCAAGCCACCCATGTTGACGGTGATGATTAGCACCACACCATGTCTCGTCGACAAAGTATATGTGCCAACCATTTCGTCGATAAAAATGGATTTTTCGCAAGTATGCCGCTCTTTTTCCAGCCACCGAAGAACTCTCCATAAGAATCGAACGATTCTTCTTTTTTTTGTATCTGAAACGCATGAAGCGTTTCAGTAATTTTTTTATTGTGAAAACACTCACTTTTGGAAAATAAGAGACAGTTTCTTATAGGTGCTGCATAATTTTTTCAATAGTTGGAAATTATTTTTTTAAATACATATCAAATATCGAACGCCGTACAACCCCTTCTGAATGCTCATAAAATTCAATGCATTTTCTTCCAGCTTCATGATTTCGTGGTTCCATTAACTCGCCGTAATTTTCCTTTTCCTCTGCTCTAACGCGAACGGCGCTTCTCTCAGATATATTTAAACACTTTGCTGTTCTTTGCACAACTTGGTTGAGGTCTTCACATATTCCTGCATCCTTTTTGGCCTGAAAATAATGTCTGGCATTTACTATAAATGTCTTTTCATTTTTTGAAAATGTAGTTTTCACTTCAGAATCCGTACTGCTCAGAGAACTAGAGTTTCTGCTACGCTTTCCCGACCCTTACACCGACAAATACTCCCTCAAGTCTTCAATGCATTAACTCACGTACGTACATATATATTATTTTCACTACTGAAGAAAATATCACTATCGCAGTTAGAAGAATTCCTATTTTCACTTTCATCACTGCCAGTTGCACAATCCACTTCATCATGGTCTACTGACAATGAGTTAGTACTCACTGTATCAACTTTTAGATCGAGAATTTGAAAATGTCCATTATCAGTATCACCACTGAAGAGCAAGTAAATTGTTTGACCTTTCGAATCTGTGCGCAAAAGAACCGAAAACTGAGCATCGTTACTCAATTTTTTAATAATAGTTATAGTGACATAGTACGAGTAGGCTGCTGCAATACATTCCACTTCTGTCGCAAAAGTACCTTTGGACCTCATATATTGGGAGTACTCTCTGCGATTTTTTAAATCCAAATCTCTGACAACCAAATTTCTATACTCTCCGTTTACATTCCAATTGTCAGTAACAAACTTCACTACGTCACTAAGAACATCTTCGTGATTGCAGTGTGGTAGTTTAAAAGCTAAACATTTAAATAAACAATCACCTCCACCACCACAGTCTTTGATTACAAATTGCTTTCCGTCGTCGGCAATCATTTTTTACTGAATTTCCTTGCAAGAAATTTTTCAAGAAATGTTGCTTCTTTGCGAACTTCTGGACAACTACTGTATTTTCAATTGCTTTCGCCCAAAACATACCTCAAGATGTTGAAGGAAATAGTGGGAGAAAATATTCATGAAACCTACCAAAGAGGAAAACAGGGAAATAAAATCATAAATATAATAAGCTGTGAACTCTTACAACTTCATGGTGCACCAATAAATCTTAACAGGAGGTCAGTTCGCTGCCGCTGTTATTATTAGGCCGTTATATAATAAAAGTCATTTTTCTTTAACATCGAAAATATTTGCAAGAAATAGGATGAGCTTCATGATGTCACCCATCATAAGTCATTCATATTTACAATTTCTCAAACCTTTCAAAATTAATACACAGCTGTAAATCACCAAAGAATTTTAGTTTATGTTTTACTTTTTTAAATTTTTTACTTTTTTTCCATAAACGACGATACCAATTTTAGTACCTTTTTCTCAACCATCCTCCCCTCAAACCTACCCGAAAGTCAACGTAGCCGAAAATTCTCCTAAAACAGAGGAAACGGGGTGATTTTTCACAAAAAAAGAGGAATAATACAGAAATAAATTCTTTTAATGAAAATTTCTTTTTAAAAAAGGAATTTCCTACCAAAGAATATCATTATATCCATCGAAATCCATCAATTTTCAACACAATTGTGAAATCTTCTAGATGGAAGGACGAATTATTTTCGAAACAGTCGAATTTTGAACCCCAAAATATTATTTTTTCACAGTTAATGTCAATATTAATATTAATTTTATACCAAATTCAATCAATTTGTTGAGAAATATTTAAAGTACCACCATGAATTTTTTCAGATTTTTCATGTTATTTTTTCAATGAAAAACTATGCTCGAAAGTTCACTGTTGTTAGAAGCTATCAAATTTAATTACTTTTTATCAGGTTTTCAGGTCTGTAAGCTACACACAATTTTTCGGCATATTCCTTTTTGGCTCATTAACGTACAAAATGTTCACCTTTATAATGATCCTTCATTCATTAAGCCACCATTTTTTTTTACTTACTTTGTCAACGTCAAAGCCAGAGGACTCGAATTTTCTCGCCAATAGTAGTCTGTATTTCCGGAGTCAAAACCTCAACAACTTCTTCAAAATTATTATAATTACTACATGATTGACATTGAGATACTTCTGTCTCATTTTTGTTTGATCTGGCTGTTTGCTTCTTTTGCCTGCTGATCGTATTATTCAAGGTTTAATCCAACTGCGACACAGCTTGGCTAATTGTATTAAAATCAGAAAAATCTGCAGATGCAAAAACTTCTGGAATGCGAATTGGCATTTGTTGAACGATGGTATGATGAACTTCTTATGCTTCCATTTGTGGGTTAAAAAACTCTGCTTCTTTTACCTGATTTAAAAAATATTTTTTCAAATTATCTTTATTTGTTTCAAAATTTTTTGCGAGCCAACTGGATATAGTTTTCACACGAATCAGTATAGAGTATAATTAATTTATAAATTCAGTTTTGAAGGCACCAAAATTTGTAAGAGTATTTCTCTGTATTTTGAACCATGAATTTTCTGGACCTTCAAAAGCACTGTCAAGAATATTCAATCAATAAGTATCTGGCATATGTTTGAAAAGATAAAATTCTTCTAATTCTTCTAAAATTTTTTTCAGATTTTGCGGTTCTACACATTTATGGGGTTTTGATGAATATTCATTTCTCGATAGTCATCAACTGAAGTTGATATTTGTTTCAATACATTAGATGATCATTTTCATTGTCATTGACTTGACGCAAACGTCCAATTTCCTCAGGCTCAGGCAGTTGCTCGAGGCTTATCGTATTCACTATCTGTTGATTTTCGTAATCCATAATATTTTACAAATCGGCTCGCGCTAAATTTATCAAAACAACCTTTGAGACCACACTTAGGATTACCTAATCCTAGTAACAATGAGCCACCTGTAGACCATGTAATGCGATGATGTGTATTTATAATATCAGTCATACTAAACCGATAACAGCCAGATTTTATTTTATTTACATAGCGCCTATTATCAAGCATACGCTTGACTAATTAGTCAGGCATCAAATGCTTGGAAACATCTAATTTTTGAGTCATTTAAGTTCAAATTATTTAATGTTGGAAACTTTTGCTGCCTGTTCCATCTCAAAAAACGTTCATTTCATTTGAACATAAATCAATTTAGTCATTTCTTGCGAAGACGGGAAGATTTTTTATGTGCTGTAAATTTCAGATTATCGCGGACTTTTACTTTGAAACTGACTCGAATGAAATGTAAATATCTCAGAAAGAGAAGCTTCACGCCTATTATATGAGATAAGAACCATATGATAAATTATATAATCTACAAGACGCAATAGAATAATCAGTAGTTATACTCTTAACCAAATTCGTCATTAGTACGAGTACATTAAACAGTTTTTCTTCTACTTGGGAAAAATGATGATTGATTATACTCTGGTCTGCACCTTAGCAGTCGTTCTTAATTATATTGGTAACTATAATAGTATAATAATATATAGTTATAATTTTTAAAATATTTGTAAGCTTTCCGCAAATGAAAACTTGTCCAGCGCAATTCAAGTTCTATCCCAATTGCTATTTTTTCCCAAACTCTATTTGAGTAGAAGCTAGCGAAAACTGCAATTGGTTTTAAACAATGATGAAATTCAATTGTTTTAAATATTTTGTCCATTTATAATTTATTAATAAGTTTTTTTCATACCAGTTGTTTCAGAATTTAATCTTTAATTCGCGATACAGTAAGAAATAATACAACTAGTGAATTAAGATTACCTGACAGTTGGGTAAAATGAGACGAACTATTAGGTACAGATTCAAGCAAAGAAAACAAAATCTACCTCTCTAAATATGTGAATTATACATGCCACTCATGTAAAATATCGTTCGCCAGCAGAAAAAAAAACATTCTTGCTTTAAAAATCGAGAACGCTCCGATGGGTTTCGAACCACCTAACCTACCCTATTCCCATTTTATGGGAATTTATTTTATTATAACGTTTTATTAATTAGTTGGCTTATAAATTCAGAGAATGTGAAGAAACAACTTTTAGTTAAAAATGTATAAGATTTATGATAAAAATATCAATTTAATTAAATTTTGGCATTTAATATTGAAAACTTAAACCCTAAATTCTTTGATTTTTAAACTTTCAAATTTTGCTTCATCTACATACCTCTGCGTGTTTTTAACTTCAATTCATGCAAAATTCTTGAAAAGTTTCTATTACTTCAAAAATCTTTGATTAGGCGTTATTCCATTTCTTATATTTTAATATCGTGGGCCGCTGAATCGGAGAACTGGAAACAAGCCCGGAATTTTTTCTGAATGGTAAAATCGGGAAATGACGGTGAATTTATTTCACGCCCGGGAATTTGACAAATTTTTTGAAAAAGAATCTGTACAGTTTTAAAGACTTTGAGAACAAAAAATAAGATGTGCTTCAATTAAAAAATTCTTGATAAAAAAGTTTTAGATTCATCAACAATAAAAAAAATTATTAATTGATTTTTAAGCTTAAACCGTAGTTCGAGTCTTGAAAATTGTAAAATAACTGATTTTATAAGACGATTCTGAAACCGTTCAAAATTAAACAATTTACAGATTTTTATGTTAAAAATCAAACTTTTTCAATATATAAAATCGTTATAAGAAACTCAGAATCGAAATAAATAATGTCAAGATGTTGAAATAAGTGACGCACAGAATGAAGATTTAAAGGGATTTAAAGGAATTTGAAGGGCTATGGAGGAACTTACAACATGTCAAAGAATTTAAGAGATTTTTAGTTATTTGAAAACATTACAAAGAATTTCAAGGGATAGAAAAAAATTCTAGGAATTTCTAAGAATTCTGTCGGATTTCCAAAGATTTCAAGATATTTCAAAGAATTTCACAATATTTAAGAGATTCTGTAGGATCTGCAATTATTTTAAATATTTTAGAGAATTTTATAAGATTTTAATATTTTAAGCTATTTTATCAGATTCCAAAGATTTTCAAAAGATTTCATGGCATTTCGAAGAATTCAGTAGGGTTTCCAAAGATTCTAAGCTCAATTCTAATGGAATTGCGAAGAATTTCTGGAGACCTTTAAGGAATGAAATGAATTTTATATCAAGGGACGTCTACGGATTTCAATAGTTTCAATGGATTTTAAAAAAACTTTAGAGATCTCAGGTTCGACACTACAATTAAACCGGGCTTAAAATATCAGAAATGTCGCCAAATAAACAGATTATTATTTCTTTATCAACCTTAATTTTGTGAATATCTGTCAAATTCAATATTTTAACCACAAAGACAAGCATATCTATTCCTCGATAAGATCAATAATTCAAATCTTCAACATTTTTTCAAGTAGTTCAAATGGGCACACCTTTGTTTCTTGTTGCAGAATTAAGTTCACAGTTTGAGTGCTTACCCAATGGCGACCCTATTCCTGGGGTTCCTCGAAGCGCATCTTTTCCTTCTTCTGACAGACATTCACCTCAGAGCTCTCTTGCTCCTGCCAAGCCTTCTCCTCGTGCCAGGTCCAGGTCTCCTCCTGCCAGTTTCGTAGCTTCACCTATTAGGCTTCCTTCTCCTGACGGATATGGATGTGGGCTTGAACAACTCCGATTTATACGACTTAGCTCCATTAGGAATCACCGCCGGATATTCGAACTTCGAAGATACACTTTTCCTGCCGATGCACCAATTCGAATTAAAACAGCAAGGAATAAATATGAGCCTATCCGAACCCAAGAACAAATTGTGTTATCAACATCAGATGGTGCCGCCTTTGCAATATTAGAGAGTTATAATGTTCTTGCTGGAATGTATACATTTCGTGGTTCCCCTGTAAAACGGGTAAAAATAAACATGGAAAGCTGCATGGTTACCCCTTTAAGCCGGGAAGAAATCTGCGGAACTCCAGTAGGTGCCCACAACCCAATAATGCTGAATTTTATAGTAGACCATGTAACCCAGGTGTAAACCAAAACCCTCTGCACCATTGATTTACCTTTACCATGTAACTGATTACATTAAAAAGTCAAATTTTTATGGTTCTCCAGGCTCTAATCTTTCCTAAATGACCCAACTAGTCTTTTTTGGTGCAGATAAAAAACTATCCGCCTACGATTCCCACGCAGCTCCCTGCGCTCGCAATATTGAGCGCTCATGGACACATTTGGGCCTCTCGCTTCGCGCTCAGATATGTTTTCCTCGCTTTCACCTTGTGTTTGCGATTTTTTTTATTTATTTTATGCACATTTGAATTGAACCGTAGACAAATATCTCTTTGATAGCCCAGATTTTTGATAAAGCTGAATCATTTTCTAGGTGAAGATTCAATTTCTTAAAGCTCTGTAGGCTCTAAGAAACACATTCTCATCACGCCACTCGAGCTTTGCGCTCGGTTTTCGAGAGCTGTGATCGCCGATTGGTATAGAGCTTACAATTTTATTCCCATTTAAGGATTTGTTTCTTATGGATGGTAACTTAATTTTCAAGAGCAATGCAAAAGCCCATTTTTGATTTTCTGGTTTATTAGTTTTTTATTAAAAAACAAAGCTGGCTTCAACTTTAAATTACTTGAAAAAATCATTTCCTTATGGTACTGCGAGTGATTCTGAAAGGACCTTATTTATCAGGAGATATGGTCAGGCGACAATATTCTGTATTTATTTAAATAAATTTGATACCCTTATACATTTGATCGGGGATTCGTTCGTACGTAGTACCTTCATCACCGAAGGGGAAGTGAGGGTAAGTTGGGGAGGTAGGGAAAGTGAGGGGAGGAGAAGTAGAGAAATTGGGTAAAGGGGAGTACTGAAAGTAGGGGCAGTAATGAGAGGACAGTAGGGGGAGTGAGAAGGAGTAAGGCTGGGTAATAAGGGCTTTGAATGGGGAAAGTAGAGGAAGTGAGGTTGAGTAGGGGAGAGGTAGTGGGTGTATTGAATGTGAGAAGAGAGGGGTGCGAGAGTGTTGAGAGGGGTAGAGAGGGAAAGTAGATGAGGACAAAGTAGGGGAAGGAAGGATAAATGAAAGGAGAAGTAACGGAAGGGATAGTAGTGGAAGGGTGGGAAGGGGATGTGTGAGAAGACCTAGATGTAGAGCGTGCGAATGAGAGGCACATATACGAATGAGACTACCTTAAAAAAAAGACAATACTTTTCAAAACCGAGGAACCAATCATTTCCAAGAACTACATAACTAGAAATTCTTGGTACAACTAATAAAGAAGATTGATATTTACGGCGACCAATTACTATTTCATTCAGAATTTGTTTTTTTATTGTGGTAGGCTTTTTTCACATAACTGTGAATAATACAACATTAGACACCGGAATTCCAACTGATCATCCGTGCGAGAGCAATTATTTGTAAAGTTCATCACATATATTGCAGTCACCTGACTGCCCATATCAATTCATGCTGGAGTAGGTACGGAAAAGAAACATACTATCATTCGAGGGTATAACGGAATCCTTAAGTGATGTTATGTTCTACTTTGATCATCTACACAATCAAGATCATTAGCTAAATTTTTTTAAATCTTCATATTATAATTGCCACATGATTGACATTGAGATACAATGGTTAAATTCAACCGTGACAAGGCTTGACTAATTGTGTTCGAATCAGAAAAATTCGCAGGTGCCAAAACTTCTCGAATGCGAATTGGCATTTGTTGAACGATGGTGTAACGAACTTATTAAGCTTCCATTTTCAGGACAAAAAAATCTCTTTCTTTTACCCGATTTAAAAACTAGGTTTGCAAATTTTCCTTATTTATTTCAAAACGTTTCGCGAGCCAATCGGATATAATTTTTACACGAATCGGTATCGACCTTCAAAGGCACTCTCAAGAATATTCAATCGATTAGTATCTGGGATATGTTTCAAAGTATGAAATTTTTCTAATTTTTCGAGAAATTCTTTGGATTTTGCGGTTCGGCAAATTTATGGGGTTTTGATTCTATACTCATTGCTTAAAAGCCATAAACTGAAGTATGTATAAGATTATTCCCTATTTCTACCTGTTTCAAGAATATTTTGCACCACGTTTATGTGTTTCGCGACTTGCGCTCGAATCTGTGCGGATTTTTGTATCAATAAAATTGTTGATCATTTTCATTGTCATTGATTTGACGCAAGGGTCCTATTTCCTCACGCAGTTGCTCGAGGCTTATCGCATTCACCATCTGTTTATTTTCATAATCCGTAATATTTGACAAGTTGCCTCGCGCTAAATTTATCAAAACCATCTTTGCGACCACGCTTGGAATTACTTAATCTTGATAAAAATGAGTCACCCAGCCGATAAGAGCCAGATTTTATTTTATTTACATAGCGTCTATTATCAAGCGAATTTCAATAGAATTTTATGCTCGTAATCTTTTATACAGCTTGGTTTATTCAAGACAATGTTTTCATGTTTCCGAAATATTTAAAGTAACTTTTGTTTCTCACCTTCTGATAAGTTTTTTATTTGATTAATAGATTCTTCTAAATTTTTATTTGAATTCAAATTCACATCATTGGGGCTTTTATTTCTTCTATCCCCCGCCCGATGATTGAATTTACGTTATTCTGCTCAAGTATTTAATTTAATTCTTCCTGTTTCTCGTTTACTTTATTTGAATTTTTCGTTCTTAGCTAACTGTATCGATTTTATTTTGTTATCAAAAATTACATTCTTACTTTTACTTTTATTTTTTTTACTAGAATTTATTTTCATTCGTGAATTAGCTTTTGTCATCAAATTCACGTTTTCCACTTCTCGAAAAGTCTTTCGCGGTGAATCATTATTTGCAATTGTATTGACATTTGCTATTTGTTTGTCTTTAACTGGCAGTTTCTGTCTCATATTTACATCGACTTTATCGGACTGACTTTCAATCTTTCGTTTTGAACTTATGCCTATATTATTCCCTACATTGTTTCTACTTCAGTCGCTCCGTTCTTTTTTATGAACTACACCTTTCGTTTTATTATCTCCTAAAGTATTTTCATTTTCTGTTTCATAATTATTTTGATCAGCGCTGTTATTTTTATTTCCTTTCTCGGGCTTTCCATTGTACGGGTTCGCATTTTTCAGATGAGATTCTTCGATAAAAGTAACTGGGTTCGGCGAAAACCTCGTCATTTACGATAATTGTTTTATTTGAGTATTCAACATCTACTCGGTTTTGACCACAACAATTTGTTGCTAAAATTACGTCAACGTTTAATTTAGGTACTACTAAAAGAATCGAATTTTTGTTTTGTTTTTCTACTTCTAGGTTCATCATTACTTGATTTTTCACAAGATAGGGCTTTCCGGAAAAAGCTCCCGTCAAAGTTATTACCGGAAGCATTGATATTTTATTTTTGCTTAACGAATCAAATTTATTTTCCGAAAACAGTCTACTTCTGCTCCGGTGTCAATGATAGCTTCCATGTTTTTGCCGTTTACTTTCGTTTGTACCGGAGGACATTTTTAATCACTTAATTTATATGCTCGTAATTTATCTTCACTTATTTATCCCTTGATATCATCTAAAAGGTCCTCTATAATGCTTCCAGGCCATCGACAAGTAATGGGACCCCTATTGCTGTCGTTTCCTAGTTTGATTCACCCCTTTCTAAAACATCTATAGCTTTCTTTCTTGAGCCATTAAAAACACTTTCTTCTTCGTTACCATTTTCTTCTATCGCGGCTATCCGTCTCCTTTGTGAATTTGTTTTCGCCCACCTGTTCTTCTGCTTGTTTCTTTCGTCAAATCTTCTATCTCTGTTTTCTCGACGCCAGCCTTCTCGCTCTCCACTATTTCTCTCCTGATCTCTGTTACCTTTCTTGTGATAATAATAGTCATTGTATCGTCTGTAAGTTTCTTGGTCATTAGATCTATTTCTATATTTATCCTCCCTATTCCATGAGTCCCGCTTATCGTACATCCCCTCTGTTTGATAATTTTCGCGTTCTTTCATTTCTTCTCTTTCAGGTAATTTTTCATATTTTTCTTGATGTCTTCCCCTGCCATCACGTTTCGTACCGTCATATTGATAATCCCTATCGCGTCTTTCTTCTCATTTTTTCTTTTGCCATTGATGTCTGTTTTAAAATATCCAACTTTTTCCTGTTCTTCTTCCGTTCCGTCAATCCGATAAATCAACTACTGCGAGTGTATCCTGATAGCGTCTAGGTAATTGCCTTATTATCGAGTAATTTCTCATATATTCTGACATTAGGGGGTCAAGATATTTTTCCTTTCTAACCTGATCATGAAAATACGCGACAAATGTACCATCAGATCCAGAGTATTTTCTACTTCTCCATGTATTTTCTCTTTCAGCACGTGATTTCACTGAGTGAAATTCGTCAAGAGATAACGATCTAAAATTTTCGTAATCCGCGAAACGATTTGCGTTTGCTAGGTACCAGCACCAAGCTCTCCCTTTAATGCGGATTTTATAATCAACGGTTCATACTTTAACGGTATGTTTTTTATTTAGAGATAATGTTCCAAATTTTCTAGGAACTCGATAGGATTATGTTTATACACGTCTTCAAATTTTGGCATATCTAAATCTATTTTCACTCGCGGCCCACTTGCATTTCAAACAGAAGCCGCCATGTTGTTTTCTAATTGCGCGAAAGTTTCTGTTATTCTTCGCAACAAGTCCGTTCCTAAATTTAAATTATCCTGATTCTCAGAAGCATTCATAACCTGATGGTCTGTCACATTCATATCAATCTAATTTCCCTGTACATTATTTTCATCATTTTCTATTTGAATTTCGCGTTGATTTTCCCCATCATTATTAACCTAAATGTGTCTCTCGTTGTTTTGCTCTACTTCGAGAAATTCTCAACCATCGACTCTCCTATCGTTATTATTTTCGTTGGGTGCCATTTGTCGTAACCCGATTAGTGGGTTTGTTGGGCATGTTGTACTCCCACCATCTTGGTGGAAAATCTCAGGATTTTAAATTGAAAACTTTATTATCAGACTCAATGAATAAAACAGAAATGGGTTCGCAGAGAGATGGTCGAACATTTCTAGACTTTAATTTTTCCACTCAATCTTTTCTTTTGCTATACAATCTTTGTTTTCCCAAATTCACAAATATTATGTTAGACGGGAAATTAATCTCTTGGTGACATTGCGTTGCACGATCGTTTTATTAATTTATTCATCCGCTTAGAAAACGGCTTCTTCAAACCACTTCAGTCGCATGAAAATTACAAATAGCAAATCCCTCAGGCTCGAACAGAATTAGTTCATAAAAATACTTGGAGATACTTTAAACGTGGAGAACCTTCTGAAGGTGATCGTTCGAGGACCTCTGGAAATGTCGATGATGATAAAGACTTTCTGACCCCAGCTGAGCACGTCGCTCAAATTTTCTGTGGTCCCTCCTGGCCAAATTTTATCGTACGTTTGACTTCTTCACATGGGCGTACCCATGAATCCTTTGACCCACAGTATCTAAAACCAAGCACACACCTTTCATCAGGATGAGAGAAAAGTTATACGAGGGATACAACTTAAGTGACATAGAAAATTTGATGGCCACCGGCCAGGCCTGCTAAGCTTGAAAATCCCATTAAAAATTTTGCTATGGATTGGTTTTCGAAATATGAATTTAGAAAGAAAATCGATATAGATTCACCCTGTGAACCACATCTCAAATTTTGAACGACCGATTAGTGGCATTTTCTGTGATCAATTTTGTAGTTTAGGGGGCAACGAACTGAAATATAAAAAAGTCATTATTTTAGACAAAAAGAAAAGTAAAAAATTTCGGTAATCAATCCATAAAGAATATTTTCAATGCGATTTTCAAGTTCGGCAGGCTAAAATGCATGCGAAAAATATAGCTTCACTAAATGTACAATTATTTTTTTTATTTTTAAACTAGTGTAATTTGAAATTTAAATCATTATGCCTTGAAAATTTAAAAATCGAAGAGCTTATCGGTTAAAAATATTGAAATCGTAGGTTAAACAATTATGAATCAAAAATTATTTATTAAAAAATATCCCGCTTTCAGAGGAAGTTTAGAATCGTGCAAATTTGAAATTTTTCGGTTTGAAATTATTTTAATTCGAATTTTTTAGAACAATTTATTTTTGAGAGCCCTTTGGAGTACTAAAAAAACCAAACATGTAATATTTATCACTATTTCTGGAACTTATCCATTTTTATGAGGTTTAATCAGAAAATTTTGAATTGTGGAATACAATTTTCAATTCCTCTATATGTCTCTGATTTGACACTTTAAAATTATTAGCATATCAAATAAAAAATTATGCAATTTTTAAAGTCTCTGGGTTGACAATGGTCAATTCCAGACATTCAATATTAAGAAATGTCAGTTGCAAATAATTTGTACCGACATTTTTTCAAGCCTGAAAATTTAAACTGGAAATTGATCAATTCTAATAACTTTCAGTTTGAAAGAGGAGAAAAATATAACTTTTTCATTTAAAGATCGTCTAATTCTCGAGTCATTTAAGTTTAAATTATTTAGTGTTGGGAACTTTGCTGCCTGTTCCAACGAAAAAAAACATTTATTTCATTCGGACGTAAATCATTGAGTCATATCGCGCGAAGGCGTGAAGATTTTTTAAGATTTCTTGGCCTAAAATAAATACAAGACTTCCAAGATTACATGCTGTAAATTTCAGATTGTTGAGGATTTTTTCTGTCAAACTGACTCTAATGAAATGTAAATATGTTAAACAGACAAGTTTCACGCTAATAACATATGAGATAAGGGCTATAGGATAAATTATATAATCTATAAGAAGCACTAAAATAATCAATAATTATACTGTTAACCAAATTCGTTATTAGTTCATTAATCAGTTTTTCCACTACTTGGAAAAAATGAAGATCCTATATACTCTGGTCTACACCTTAGCAATCATCTTTAATTCTATTGGTAACCTTAATAGTATAATAATAATAATATATATATATATATATATATATATTTATTTATAATTTTTAAAATATTTGTAAGCTTTCCACAAATGACAATTTGTCCGACGTAATCCAAGTCCTCTCCCAATCGCTATTTTTTCCAAGACTCTATTTGAGTAGAAGCTAGCGGAAACTAAATTTGATTTTAAACGATGATAAAATTAAGATTTTTTTTAATAGCTTGTTCCATATTGATTTATTAAAGAGTTTTTTATACTAGTTTTTCCAGAAATTAATTGAAATTTAATTCGCGATTCAGCAATAAATAATACAACCAGTGAGTAAAGATTACCTGACAGTTGGGTAAAATGAGACGTCGATTACTTACTACTTAGGCAAAATGACACGAACTATAAGGTACAGATTCAAGCAAAGAAAACAAAATATACCTTTCTAAGTATGTGAATTCTACATGCCATTCATGTAAAATATCTTGTGCCAGCGGGAAAAAAACATTCTTGCTTCAAAAATCGAAAACGCTTCGGCGGGTTTCGAACCACCTAACATATCTTAGTCCCACTTAATAGGAATTTCTTTCATTATAAAATCTTATTAAATAGCAGGCTTATAAATCTATTGGATGTGAAAAAAACATCCTTCAGTCAAAAATAATAGATTTGATGCTTTCACGATAATTCATTATAATAAAATTAGGTGCTTCGGGTTTCAATCGTGTGCAAAACTACGAAACTTGCCGACGTTTCGTTAACATTGAAGCTCATTTCTTCAGGGTTGACCCGAGACTAAAGGTGCAGGTTATGATGTTCTTGAATACACTCTCTACGCTGCCTGTCTTTGGCCAGAGCGCCCCACCGGGGTGACTCGTCGAACCTGATTGGCCAATCAAGACTTTTTTTAAAAACCCGGGAGGACGAAAAGACAAATCGGATTGGTATTATATCCGTTGTCCATATTTATTTTATTAGGATGTTTTCGGCTTTCGATTGCTTCTCTATTTTTTCTTGGAAAAATACAACATACCAACTTTGTCTTGCACACTACCTCCAAAAAACTATTAGAAATTCACCTTTTCCTATCAAATACCCTCAGATTTGACATTCGGTCTACATTGGACAGCATATCATTTAACCAATCCCAATGGATTAAAGGTCTATCCAGCCTCTCAGCAATTAAATGATTTTAGCCTTATCTAAAAGTCATAATTTTGCAGTAGCTCCCTCCGAAATCCCGAAAGGAGAAATCATCAGTAATTTGGAATCTTCAATATATACCCTTTCACTAAAAAAGCGAACTCCACAAACTGAACAAAACAAGAAAAAACAGCAATTAAAGAACTTAATCGAAATGAAGATCACATAATATTACCCGAAGATAAAGGCAACACAACAGTAATAATGAAGAAAGAAGACAGCAAAATAATATCTAAATTAATACCTACTAATCCCATCTCTCCAAAACTTTACGGACTCCCAAAAATAAATAAACTCAATAAACTCACCAACTTACAACCTATCACGCTTTCTTACAAAAGAACTGAATTCTTTTATAGGAAACTCTATCACACACGTCCAAACCTCTTTTGACTCCATCAAAAATATTTAACAGATTCATATTCAACGCCAAGACATCCTAGTGAGTTCGGACGTGGTATCTCTCTTTACGAAAGTAACAATCTCTGATAAAATGAATATTATTAAATACTTTGCAAACTTCCCTTTTAATCTAATACCTTTGACAGAACACTGTCTCAGTAATACTTGTCTTTCAATAATCAATTCTACGAATAAACCTCAGGACCAGCAATGGGATCTCCAATCTCACCTGTAATACCCAACATTTTTATGGAACATCTAGAAACTGCAATCTTCAACCAATTCAAGCTTAAACCAGAATTTTGGTGCCGCTACGTTGACGACACTTTTGTCATCTGGAGACACGGACTAGATGAACGACACAAGTTTTCCGGTTTCGTCAATCGATTACACCCTAATATCCAGTTCACCATGAAAATTGAACAAAACGGAAAGTTGCCTTTCTTGGACGTACTAGTTTACGAAAGATCTGATAACACATTAGGACATGAAGTTTTCAGAAAACTTACCCATACAAACAGATACCCACATGCCTCCTCCCAACACCACTTATCTGAAAAGCAATCGGTTATCAACTCCCTTGTATACAGAGCTGTCTCCATAACATATAAAGATAACATACAGAAGGAACTACAAAACGTTAAACAAATCCTAATAGAGAACGATTACACAAAGAAAGAAAATTGGTAAAGTAATAAGAAAATATATTTAAAAAGACAAGACAACAGAACCTACTAAAGGAAGAAAGAGAGAAACGACAACCATCCTACCCTACATCCAAGTTATCACAGAACAAATAGGATGAATTCTCAACAAACACAACAGCCAAACCACATTTGAACCATCTGCGAATATAGGACAACTTCTAAACAACCCTGAAGATAAAAGGGCACGTCTCAGTGATCCGGAAGTACATGTGACCCCGCATGAGAAAAGGGACCTTAAGTAGGCTACTGCTCATAGTGACTCAGGTTTTGGAGATAGATCAATTCTGATTTTTCCACGAGAAAGAGTAGGTCCCAAACTGTAAAGAACACTGGAAAACTCAAAAAATTTACTTTCCTACTTAAGGTCCCTTTTATCGTGCGGGGTCACATATGAAATCCCTGGCTCTTGTATCAAAGTCTGTATTGGAGAAAACGGGAGCGCGATGAGCCAACGTATAAAGGAACATGAGGGTAAAGTCAAGCTAAAACATTTCACGCAATCAGCACTAGCTAAGCATCATATCGAAACAGGACATAGCATTTCATTTGACAAAATGACCGTCATCGCAAAAACATACAATATTTTTCTAAGAAAACATAGAGAAGCAATCAAAATATTAAAACACACTAATACAATCAATATGGTCAACGGATATTATACCGATCCGATTGGCATTTCATCCTCCTGGGTTTTTAAAAACAGACTTCATTGGACAATCAAGTTCGACCAGTCCCCCCGGTGGGGCGCTCTGGCCAATCACAGACATCGTAGAGAGTGTATATAAGAACAACACATAAGAACAGCATAACCTGAAACTTTAGTTTCAGGTCAGCCCTGAAGAAGTGAGCTGCAATGTTCACGAAACGTCGACAAGATTCGTAGTTTTGCACACGATTGAATATCGATTTAATTTAAACTTTGTAAATTAAACAATTCTAAAGTGAGTTTGAATGTGTATATTTTTTTCAACTTGGATGGGTCACCGTTCAGGAATACTGCGTGCCCACATTGGTATTGTATGCCAAATAGTATTTCCAAAAATTTAATTTTTTATTTTTAATGTTGTTTTTTACGAATAAAACAAAAACTACAAGTTCTATCGAAAAATAATTTATAACAAATTTGTAGCTCTCTTTTGGGTTAACAGCTTTTTTCAGCTTATTTTTTTCGTACCTTGTGTTGTTTTTCCAGAAACTTCATTTTTTTCATTTTTGATGTTTCTTACAAATAAAACAAAAACTACGAGTCATATAAGAAAGTGATTTTTCAAGAAAATTGAGAAAGTTTTTCTGATAATCTTGTAGGGCTTTCACGAAGCAACGTTTTTCTTTTCTTCACTTTTTTTCATCTCTTGCGTTGTTTGGCATAAAAGGTTCGTTTTCGTTTCTTTTTGTTTCGAAAATGGTATAACTCTGATAATTTTTTTTTATACGAAAAAAATGTCAAAAATATAAATTGTTCAAGTTTCCGATTACTATGGATAGCGATACATAGAATTTTTAAATCTTGAAAGAAATGGTCTCAAAAATTTTACATAAAACTAATACCTTATCATTAGAATGAGAATGTAAAATTGACTTTTAAGAACGTAGTTCAACTTTAAATCAAGGATTTGAATTTTTTTCCTAAAAGGTGAATTTTCAAGGAAACATGTAAGAGTTAATATTTCATTTAAAAAGTTCTAATTTAAAATAAATAACAGTTGGATTTTACAAACAAAAAAAACTAATTTTCAACAAAATACTGGAATCCTCAACTGAAATAGATTAATTTTCAACCTAGCATTAGCATTTTTAATACAAAAAATTTATTTTCTATTGAAAAGATGAATTGTTAACAAAATACATAAATTTTCAACCAAATAGTTAGATTTTCTACCAAAATGTTGAATTTTGAAGCCAAAATGGCGCATTTTCTACAAAACAGTTGAATTTTTAACAATAAAGTTAATTTTCAACCAATGAAATAAGTTTGCAACAAAATAGTTGAATGTTCAGTAAGAAAAATTATTTTTAACGAAAAAAATTGATTTTCTATCAAAAAAGAAAATGTATCAATGTTATAGGTCAATCGATTCGTCATGAATCAACACAACTTTTCTATTCTCGCATCAAATACGCTCGGGCGTATTTACATCGTGCTTTACGCTCGGTTCCTCTAAATTTTTGAACTTCGTGTTCGACTTCGATGAAAAGAAAAAGTTTTTTTGCAACTATTATAAAATTATAAAAAATTCTACATATTAAATTATTGTTAAATTTGTTTTTATTTTAGACTGAAAAGAAACTTTATTTACTCAAGGTTCTATCGTCCTTAAGGAACACATTCTCATCCAGACACTCGCGCTTCGCGCTCGATATTTGTTTTGAAAATCATTTGAACCTTGCGTTCCACGCTCCGTTCCGTGCTCCATATGATAGAAACAAAAAATTTTGAGCGCACTTACAGCGCGCGATTTGGTCGCCGCGCTTCGCGCTTCAAAATACACTGATCGCGCAATTTGTGCTTCGTGTTATATGTTAATTGATCACAAGTTTGTAAATCTTTTTTGAATGCAAAATTTGTTTTCATTTATCTGTTTTCGTACCTTGCATTGTCACTGTGCATTTTCATCCAAAATAGCTGGTTAACGAACTCGTTCTTTCTTTTTAGGCCATAAAAAAGTGTGCCAAAGCCCAAATCAATCTGATCAATCTTTCGAAAGTTATCGTGCCTACACGATACAGACAGACAGACCAACAGACAGGCGGAGAGACAGACACCTACGTGAAAATCGTTTTTTCTGACTCAGGAGGTCTCAAAACGTGGAGATTTGATGAAAACCGACTATGTCAAATTTTACATAAAACTAGTACCTACTCATTAGAATCAGAATGTAAAAACCGTATTTTCAAATATTATGCATTACCATAACTTCCTTACTCTTCAATAAAATGTATTTATATTATAGGTCAATCGATTCGTCTTGAATCAACACATCTTTTCTGTTTTTGCATCAACTTTGGCGGTAAAAAATGAACGGTTGCAATTAATAATAATCATATTATGTGTTATTTTTATTTTATTATGACTTATAAAACAAAGATGAAAAATTCCTGGAAAAACTATCAGAAAAGACTTTCTAATCGCACGCAGCGAGTGGTAATCAACTGCACCAAACACATTAGAGTTCCAAGGTATCACAGATACACGACCCAATATTCTCTCATATTCCTGCATATTGCCTCATATTCCTACATGATCCCTCATATTTCTACATATTCCGATATTCTTCTTATTCTTTGTATTCTCAAATATTTCGATATAATCTCTATATTTCTGAATATTCTATAGAGAGTATATCCCTGGTACACGAAAAATCAGAGTGGTCAAACCCTTGTTTTAGCTACAAAGAAAAAGATACCTATTCCTCGATAAATTCAATAACTCAAATCTTCGCAATTTTTTTCAAGTAGTTCAAACGGGCACACCTCTTTTCCTTGTTGCAGAATTAAGTTCACAGTTTGATTGCTTACCCAATGGCGAACCTATTCCTGGGGTTCCTCGTGGCGCATCTTCTCCTTCCTCTGGCAGACATTCACCTCAGTGCTCGCTTGCTCCTGTCGAGCCTTCTCTTCGTGCCAGATCAAGGTCTCCTCCTGCCAGGTTCATGGCTCCACCTATAAATCTTCCTTCTCAGGACGGGCATGGATGTGCTATTGAACAACTCAGATTTATCCGACTTAGATCCCGTAGGAATCCACGCCGGATATTCGAACTTCGAAGATACACTTTTCCTGCCGATGAACCAATTCGAATCAAAACAGGAAGGTCTAGATATGAGGTTCTGCGAAACCATGAACAAATTGTGTTATCAACATCCGATGGTGACGTCTTTGCAATATTGGAGAGTTATAATGTTCTTGCTGGAATGTATGCATTTCGTGGTTCCCCTGTAAAGCGGGTGAAAATGAACATGGAAAGCTGGATTGTTACCCATTTAAGCAAGGAGGAAATCTATGAAACTCCAGTAGGTGTCCACAGCCCAATAACGCTGAATTTCATAGTCGAGCATGTAACCAACGTGTAAACCAAAACCAAAATTTATCATGTAACTAATTACATTAAAAAGTCAATGTTTTATGGTTCTCCAGGCTTCAATCTTTCCTAATGACCCAGCTAGTCTTTTTCGGTGCAGATGAAAAAACTACCTGCCTCCGGTGGGCAGAATTTCTTCCCATGCAGCTCAATGTGCACGCAATATTGAGCGCTCACGGAAATATTTGGGCCTCTCGCTTCGCGATCGGATATGTTTTCCTCGCTCTCACCTTCTTTTTGCGATGGTTTTATTTATTTTATGCACACTTGAATTAAACGTCAGACAAATATCTCTTTTAGAGCCCAGATCTTCTATGAAGCTGAATAATTTTCTACGTGGAGGTTAAATTTCTCGAAGCTCTTTCGTCAGCAACTTAATTCCTATAACTGTCAATAATACAACATTAAAGAACGGCAACTGAACTTATTATCCATATGAAAGCAATTATTTGTGAAATTCATCACACAGAAAAAACTAAAGTTCAATTTGGTTGCATGTAACATTTTCCGCTGTTAGAGTTTATATGCTATTTGGCGAAAGTTTATCCTACGATGGAATAAAAGCTGTCGTCTGCTACGTCCTCAGCAGCAATGGGAAAACGAGAAAGTATGAGTGAAGTCGAGCTATAAATCAGGACACCAGATCAAACAACTTTTCGCTTACACACTTTTTATTTTAAAAATACTAGGACTTATCGCGAACAAATTGATACGTATTTTTCGTGAATGAAAATACGGAACCTGACAAATCAACAATCATCGTTTGTTTTCGGACAAAAAGAAAAATGGAAATCAAATTTTTTTGAGATTAAAGCATTAACGAGACTTCTAACATGATAAATAAGTTGCTGATTTGATTTACTTCAGCATAAAATTAAGTTTAAATAATAATAATTAAAAATCAATCCCAATGTAGAATTATATTTCAAATTTTAATTTAAAAAATGGTTTCATGAATAAAATGTCAGGACGGAAATGTCTACCTTACAATTTGTGAACTATGGTTAAGATCATAGTGAATATGGCGACTTTTCGACTAGTGACAAATGCTTTATTCTCAATTAGAAAAAATATATTTCCATTCGTTCGCGATAAGTGAAATTCTTTGTAGAATGAACATGTAATAAGTGCAATGTTTTTAAAAATCTGGTGTCCTGATTTCCAGACCGATTTCATTCATACTTTCATATTCTTCGCACTGCTCTCAACTAGATAGCAGATGACGCTTTTCACTGAAAAATTATTATTATCGAGTAATTTCTCATATATTCTGATATTGGGTGGTGAAGATTATTTGCCTGTCTAGCCTGATCATGTAAATGCGGAACAAAAGTACCATCTGATTTATCAGAGAGATGGTAAAAGATGTCTAGATTTTGATTTTTCCACTCAATCTTTTCTTTTACTATACAATCGTTTTTTCCCAAATTTGCAAATATTATGTGACACGAAAAATTAATATCTCAGTGACATTGCGTTGCACGACGCTTTGATGTAATTTAGTCGCCCGCTTAAAAAACTACTTGTTCACACCCCTTCATTTGCATAAAAATTACAAACAGTAAATCACTGAGACTCGACCAGATAGTTTATAATAATAGCTGAAGATACTTAAAACGTGGAGAACCTTCTGAAGTTGATCGCTTGAGGAGCTCTCGAAATGTCGATGATGATGGAGCTTCTCTGACCCCAGCCGAACACGTCGCTCAAATTGTTTCTTGTTCCTCCTGCCCAAATTGGTCGAACTTTTGAATTCTTGACATGGACGTCCCATGAAGCCTTTGACACGCAGGTATCCAAAAACAAACGCAAAAGCTCGCTCCATCCTCATCTTCTTCAGGTACGTGATTTTGAGGTCCCAGGGATTCAGAGCATGATACAGTTTGTATAGAGCCAATATTCCGTACCTCGTCTCCACAGCCTGCAGCAATATTGCATTTCCTCGGGATTTGCGTAAGTGCGTGAGGAAAGGAGACTTTTTTTTCTTAATGGGTGCTTATCCCTTTTTTTTGTTTACTCCTATGTATGTTATCTCAGGGATTCTTGGACCCTTCTTCTTTGTGTCTGTTAACTCTCGTGGTCTTGTGATGATTATTTTACAATTTTTTATTACCTCCTCCACGATGGTGGTGCAAATTCCTGATCTGAGAGTCTGCGTGACTGCGCTTCTCCCTGTGCCTAATGTGATTTCCTGGGTGCCTGTTTCCATGGTTCTCTCGGCGCTTTATTTTCGACTTGTTGTCGTCTTGGTGTTGGTCCAAAGCTTGTCATTTCCACACCCCCATCCTTCATCCCTTTTCATCAGCTTGATGTTCTTTTTCGACTTATGAGAATAATAAGTCGCCATTTCCTCCGTATGGAGTCTCTTGTTGTTGTCTTGTAGTCTTTAGACGGTCCTTTTTCTTTATCCCACCCTCTGCCAGGTTGTACTCAGCTTAACACATCTGCAGCGACGTTTTCTTTTCCTGGGCAGTGCTGCGTTTCGATCTGGTAATCTTGTATTGCCAGAATCTAGCGGATTCATCTAGCATTGCCAAAATGACAGGGTTTGAGAAAAGTTAGCGCCATGTTACCTGTCTTGTTTATTATTTTAATTCCTGCTAAATAGGTACGGAATTTTTTTAGCGCCCATACAGTAGCAAGTAGCTCCTTCTCAGTTGTTAAATACGCGAGTTCCGCTCCTTTCAAAGTTCGTCTGTCCAACGTAATGATTTCTTTTTCTTTGTCTGCAGTGAGCTGATATAAAATCGCTCCTAAGGCATAGTCACTCCCGTCCGTCTGCAAATAGTATTCCTTTTGTGAATTTGGGAAATACAATATGACTGATTCACAGAAAAGTTGTTGCCTCACTTTTTCAAAACTCACTTGTATTTTTTCGTCTCATTTCCATGGGACTCCTTTCTTCATCAGCGAGATTAAAGGGACTGTCTCTGCTGCGTGCCTGTTGCTAAGCTTCGCGTAACAGTTTATCAATCGTAGGAATCCTCTGAGTTTTTTTATGTTCTTAGAAGATGGAAAATCACAAATTGCCTTCGTAATTTGATTTATCTAGGGTCAACATAATTCCGCATATATTGAGTTGATTTTATCATTCTTTTATGTGTATTAAAGGCTGGGCCTTGGATTCCGAATTACATGATCTTTGACGCCTTGTATTGTATGATCCAGACCTCTTAATAACGCAGCAGTGCTTGTCTTCAATCCGAATTGGACCAGGTTGAATTCGTAACTTTTCCTATGCTGCTGGAAGGCTGCATATTTTCTTGAGCTTTTATGGAGTGGTACTTGCCAAAAGCTACTTCTCATATCGAGACTGGATATTATTTTTGTGCCTTTACAACGTTGTAAAAGTACTTCAGCGGTTTCAGGGAAGTCGCAGTCTTCTTCGAGAATATCATTTAGTTTCCTGGCGTCCAAACATAACCTCACTGTTTCATCCTTTTTTATGGCTGTGACCATTGGGTTAATGTATGCACTCGTTAGTCGTTGTATTATTTCAGATTTGAGCATTTCCTTTATTTCCTTTTCTACCGATTCTCTATTCCATCGGTAAGAGATAGCTTTTAGCATAGAAAGGTGGATCCTTTTTTCATTTTTAGAATGTGCTTGTATGTGGATAATTTTCCAGGTATTGTTCGAAATACTCTTTTATTTTCTTCCAGTGTTTTTCGCAGTTGATTTCTTTCTTCTTTAATTTCCAGATGTGTTGCATCGATTTTTTTCTCGATTTAATCTCAAACTATGTCGATTCCTATTATACAGGACCGTGATAAGGATGGAATTATCATGATTACAATTTGTATCGTTTCCGTGGGTAGTTGTACATCGCTAAAGATTTGTTTCTTTAATCATATTGCATTGTTTTTCACAGATACTCCACTGGTCGGAAACACTTGATATTGCTTGAGTTTATCTTTGCGTTTATTTACAAATTATTCCAAGATACATGTTATCTCGGCTCTTGTATCTATTAGGGCTTTAGTAATTATTCCAAACATTTTTAAATTTTCGATGTAGCACTTAGATTTCTTGTTTTGGGTTATTGCTTCTCCAAACCATTAACTTGGAATATTCTATCAGGTGCCGCGTCTTCATCTTCAATACTCATTGAAAGACGCGGCTCCTGCCCGCGAGGTTGAAGAAGAAATTTCTTTCTGTATGCTTTCTTCCTCCTCATTCTCAAAGTTTATGTTTCTTATCTGATAGGCGGATTAGCGTTGCTCCCTCCATCTATCATTTGGTTTCGATTTCCCCCCTTCCACGTGCCTCTTTGTTGATTTGATGCCTGATTCGTCAGATTATGAGTGTTTTCTTAAGGGTATGCAGGTACTCCTCCTCTTTGTACCTGCCCCCATTCCACGGTGTTTGACAATTTGTTGTTCGTGGCCCCACGTTTCAGTTTTCCTCGATTTTTCTTGGTCGCCATTCTTTATTCTCAGGTTGGTTGGACTTAATATGACAGATTTTGTCGAAATTTTCTAGTAGATCGATGAGGTGTTTCACTTTGTCGACACCACTTTATATGATAGCGTATTTAATTTCTTCTTTAAAATCTCCCGATAGTTTTTGTATTATTTTTTCTTCTGATAGAGGTGGCTTCTTGGGCTTCCACATATACGTTTATCGCGTTTTCTGTTCTTGACGCTTCTTTTCCTAATACGAAGCTGCCAGACTCTAACTTCCGCCAGATGTCATGTTGTATCTGCTCGTTCCAATACTGTCTTAAACACTTTTGCCCAAATGTAAAAAAGTCCTTTACATCATGTTTTATGATCTGCCACCAGTTGATAGCAGGTCCGGATAATGATCTCTCTATCAGGTAGTGAGTCTTATTTTCGAATGGTTGTACTGCGTCCCAGTACTGTCTCATCTGATTAATGTATGAGATCGGACTCTTTTCGTTTTTAAATTTGGGTAGTATATATTGAATGTTGGCTCTTCCAGGTTCCTCTCTTTCAAAGCTTCTTGGGGTGTTTATTGATTGTGCTTTTCTATTGCCTAGATTTCTTTCTATTCATGGTTCCCATGTTTGCATGGCCCACTTTTTTATTTCACTTTTCTTCAAGATATTTTCCTTCAACACTGTTTTGATTCACTATTTTTTTTCTTTATATTTTTAAATATAATTCTTTTGATTTTCACTTCTTATCGCGTATTGTCATTTCTTCAGCATGCAGTCCTACTTTCTTCCACGTTCACTTTATTCACGCCTAAAGTTTCTTTTTTAGCACTATTTTCATTTCACTTTATGTCGAAATTTTTCACCTCTCGTACATTTTACACACTTGAGTCACGTATCGTATCCATTTTAACACTGATTTTTGTTCACTTTTTATCTTCTGTCTCTCGTATGTCGCACTTTTATTCCTTTAGTTGAATTTATTTTCATCGAAGACTTTTTCTGTACACTTTCAAATATATCCTAACCTTTCACATGGAATTCTTTTTCTCACTTTTTCTATGTATCTCTCCTTGTTTTAAAAACTCGTCTAATTTTTCCATACTTTTTGGAATATTCTTTTGACTTGTCGGTGATCAAACTTGCATTATCTTCAATTCTTTTTTGCCTAACAGCCTGTCTAGTGACTCATGAACACTCAATTTCACTCATTTTATTCCACATACAATAATTTTTGTTTAAAATGTCGGTTTTCTCTAAAAAGTGTGATTTTTTATGCTTTATTTCCATTTTGGTAAATTCCTTGAGCTTAGGATTTTAAATTCTTGAATTTTCAACAGGAAGCTCATGAATTTCTGGCACACAAGATTGATCTAGTCACTTTAAACGAGACTTGAAATTACTAGACATTTTTTTTATTCCTACGACTCCATTAAAAAATTGTAGACGTTTCGAGTTTAACCATAATTTTTTAATTTACAATTGAGCCGTTTTTTTTACTGAGAAAACAAACATGTAAAATTTACCACCATTTTTGGAAATCATCCATCCATACAGTATGTAATGATGAAATTTCAAATTGTGGAATACAATTTTAAATTCCTCAGTATGCCCCTGATGTGGCACTGTAAAATTTTAAGCATATCAAATGAGAAATTATGCAATTTTGAAAGTCTCTGGATTGAAAATGGTAAATTCTAGACATTCAATATTAAGAAATTCCAGTTGAGAATTATTATTAGTACTGACATTTTTTTTAAACCTGAAAGTTTTTAAATGGAAATTGATAAATCTTAATAGCTTGCAGTTCGGAAGAGAAGAAAAATATAACTTTTTCATTTGAAGATTGTCTAATTTTTAAGTGATTTGAATTTTAATTATTTAATGTTGGAAATTGTTGCAGCCTGTTCCAATTCAAAAAACATAATATTTCAATTTGAGATAAATCATTTCGTCATATCTCGCGAAGACGTGAAGATTT
Source organism: Andricus curvator (assembly GCA_932195095.1). Taxonomy (NCBI): domain Eukaryota; kingdom Metazoa; phylum Arthropoda; class Insecta; order Hymenoptera; family Cynipidae; genus Andricus; species Andricus curvator. The sequence continues at coordinate 125,013 of CAKNYM010053026.1, forward strand.
TTTAAGTTTCCTTGGCCTAAATTAAATACAAGATTTCAAAAATTACGTACTGTAAATTTCAGATTATTGCAGATTTTTCCTTTAAAACTGACTCGAATGAAATGCAAATATGTCAAAAGACAAGCTTTATGTCTATCATATATGAGATAAGGATTATAAGATATATTATATAATCTACAAGAAGCACTGGAATAATCAGTAATTGCACTGTTAACCGAATTCGTCATTGGTACATTCATCAGTTTTTCCTCTAATTGGAAAAAATGAAGATCTTTTATACTCTGGTCTACACCTTAGCAATTATCCTTAATTCTATTGGTAACTATAATACTATAATAATTTAAAAAAAAAAGTTAAACAACCACCGCAGGGTCCCACTAAGAGCAACTGCCATCCAAAAAATGTCAATAGCCCCCAGTAGCACCGCGGTAAATCACACCCACGGCCACGTCCCACACGGAAAAAATTTATCCGTGAAGAAGTCACGAACTTGTAGCTAGGTCTCGGATACGAGATAAAAAAATGAAACATTATTTCTACGAGAAATATATGGATAAATTTCTAAGTTTCTTACGAACAGTTCGAATTTCCTACGAACAGTTCCTGAAAATTTCAGACTGAAATATAAAGAGAAAAAATTTTATTTGTGCGATTTATTTTTATATTAATTTATAAATTCGCAACTCAGAAGATTCGAACCCTCAAGACTGCTGACTCACCAGTTTCTAAACATATAAACCAGGAGTGCGTAAGCACGCGCAGCCATCGAGGCCAAACAAAATAGGTATAAAACTTCTAGCCACTCATCCGACGAGCTCGAGGCACACTTACAAGCGCACACACGCACCGCGCGTTTGGGAGAGTGTCTGTGTGGGCCACGTATATACAAACCTACGTCCGAGTTCCCAGATTTGTCGGGCAAGCTCGTGAGTGCTCTGAGAATCTTTTCCCAATCACTCGTAATATTTTTTTAATTATTCACGTAAAAAAAAAGTGTTGAACCGTTTTAGAATTTTCACATCGAGTTCCTCAATCTTTCTCAAAGTTCGCAGGTTATTCACGAAAATACATAAATATCCGATGAATTTTTCTCAATGTCATAGGCAACGACGAAATCACAACGACAGGCCGGCAAAACCCTCGTGTATATGTATGTATATATATATATATATATATATATATATAATTTTTATTTTTTTAAATTTGTAATCTTTCCACAAATGACAATCTGTCCGGCGTAATACAAGTTCTATCCCAATTGCCACTTTTTCCAAAGCTCTATATGTATAAGAAGAAGCTAGCGGAAACTGCGTTTGGTTTTAAACGATGATAAAATTAAGATTTTTTTGTTCATACATGTTCTACATTAATTCATCAATGAGTTTTTCATACCAGTTATTCCAGAATTTAATTAAAATTAAATTTGCGATTTAGCAAGTAATAATAGAACTAGTGAATAAAGATTACTTGACAGAGGGGTAAAATGAGACGTCGATTACCTACTACTCAGGTAAAATGAGACGAAATATAAGGTACAGATTCCAGCAAAGAAACAAAAATCGACCTCTCTAAATATGTGAATTCCATATGCCAGTCATTTAAAATATCGTGTGTCAGCAGAAAAAAAATCTGTCTTTAAAAATCAAAAACGCTCCGGCGGGTTTCGAACCACCTAACCTACCCTAACCTACACATAAACGTTATTCCATTTCGTATATTTTAATTTCCTGGACCGCTGGATGGGCAAACTGGGAAATGACTCGGAATTTTTTTAAATTGTGAAAACTGGGAAATGACAATGAATTTATTTTCCGACCGGGAATTTTACAAAGGACCCCGCACAAAAGCAATGGAAAAAATCAGTCCGTCAAATTGGCTGAAGCTTTCAGAAAGTGATGTTCTCGGCGTTTTGAACAAAAGTCTCCATGGGCTCAAGTCGATCCTAAGATTAGTTTTTGAGTTATGGGCCTTAGAAGTTCCCGATTTTCGAGGAATCTGCGATTACACAACCCACACTGCCCTACGAAAAAAAAAAGTAGTGCGGAAGGTCCGAACGACAAGACCATAATATCTATATGTTTTTGGGGCCGCTTAATCCGAATCCGGGATCCGTTTGACCCAATCAGGTCACTGTAAAGGTTAGTCCAAGGTCAAATATATAAAATCAGCTTTTTGCTCTGCAGAACCTATCTCTTTATACGTTTTTGGGGTCGCTGAATCCAAATTCGGTGTCCATTCACACCCATCAGGTCACAATGAAGGTCATTCCAAGGTCAAATCTAGAATATCAGCTTTCTACTATGCAAAACCTCTCTGTTTATACGTTTTTGGGGTCGCTGAATCCAAATTCGGCGTCCGTTCACAACAATCAGGTCACAATGAAGGTCAATCCAAGGTCAAATCTACAAAATCAGCTTTCTACTCTGCAAAACCTATCTGTTTATACGTTTTTGAGGTCGCTGAATCCGAATCCGAGATACTTTTGACCCCATCAGGTCAATGTCAAGGTCAGTCCAAGGTCAAATCTACAAAATCAGCTTTCTGCTCTGCAAAACCTATCTTTTTATACGTCTTTGGGGTCGCTGAATCCGAATACGGGATCCGTTTGACCCCATCAGGTTAATGTCAAGGTCAGTCCATGCTCAAATCTACAAAATCAGCTTTCTACTCTGCAAAACCTATCTGTTTATACGTTTTCGGGGTCGCTGAATCCAAATTCGGTGTCCGTTCACACCCATCAGGTCACAATGAAGGTCAATCTAAGGTAAAATCTACAGAATTAGTTTTCTACGAAGTGAACCAATGTATGGATATCTTCTTGAGGTCACCAAATCCTCTGTCGGTTTTATTTGATTATGTGGAGATGTAGGCGGATGTTCCTGGCATATACACACGCGCGATGGGGTCAAACGGATCCCGGATTCGGATTCAGCGACTCCAAAAACATATAGATACTATGGTCTTGTCGTTCGGACCTTCCGCACTACTTTTTTTTCCTAGGGCAGTGTGGGCTGTGTAATCGCAGATTCCTCGAAAATCGGGAACTTCTAAGGCCCATAACTCAAAAACTAATCATAGGATTGACTTGGGCCCATGGAGACTTTTGTTCAGCACGCCGACAACATCACTTTCTGAAAGTTTCAGCCAATTTGACGGACTGATTTTTTCCATTGCTTTTGTGCGGGGTCCTTTGTTGAAGAAAACTCTATGCAGTTTTAAAGACTCAAGGAATAAAAAGAATTCAATTTTTTCAAGCCTAAAATATTTCATTTTTAACGCATTCAATTTGAAATTTTTTCATTAAAAAAAAAACATTTTTTATTACTTTGCAATATTTTGTCTGTTCATTAAAAATTAGAAATTATATATTCAAAATCGAAGAACTTGAAACTCAATATTTTGAAACAATGCCTTAAATAGTTAAAATTTCAGAGTGCTAAATTTCAACTTTGAAGATTACTTTTTTACATTTTTATTGAGTTGTTAAAGGTTGGTAAATTTTGTACTTCAAACAATTTTATTGCGTTTGAAACGAGGACACTTTGGTTTGTAATATTTTATGAATTGGTAGAAGGGTCATTTTTAATTTTTAACATTTTTATTGAGTTTAAGGAGAGAATGTTTTATTTTCATTTTTTTTTTTTAATTGAAAGAGGCTCTTTTTCTTGATTTTTATCATTTTTATTGAGTTGGAAGGATTCTTAACATATTTATTGAGTGAACGGGAGCAAAAGTAGGACTTTTAATTAAAAATTTCGGAACTGAAAATTTTTCAAGCTTCGTTGGTATCGGGATTTTGTTTCCTCGATTAAAACGGCTGCCCCGTTATTCGACCAAGAACAGTCAAACCGTATCATTTGAAAATCTTTTACACTGGAAACTTGATTTGTGTGTGTTATGGCCTTGGCCACAATTGAAGGGAATCCGAACGCAAACAGTCAGTGACGCAATCACAATTTTTGTTGGATCACGAGGTATGACGCAACCTGATGCAACTAACGCGCTGAGTGCGACCCTCCTGTGGTTTGTCACGGTTGACGGAGCAGCGCCTGGCTATCGGCCCTACAACTCCTCCCGTCACAAATTCCGAGGACAATCAATTCTTGGAATGTACAAATGTAGTTTACTAAAATCCAGGTTCCAGTTTATATATTATAGGATATTTATATACAGGATTAATTAAATAATATATTCAAATTACTTTGCGCTATTTTACAATATACTAGTTTGTACTATACTGTATGTGATGTACTACTATGTACTTTTGTATTATTAACAGTTTTGATTTGTGTTAAAACCTCAAATAACTGTAAACTTTCTCTAAATGCAGTAATGTCTTCCATTCACCAAAGTAATTCAGTAAATTTTAATTAATAAATTTTTTGGGTTTATAGACGTATAAGATTTTTCCTGTAATGAATTTCTTATAATTTCTTATAAATTTTAAGTTACACCAAACTCACGGTTTCTGCTCCCCCCCCCCCCCCCCACGGTCATGGTCTTCCCAGAACTGCGCAATATTACGTATTCAAATTGGAAACAGGTGAGACGACCCTGACTGTTTATGTTTGGATCCTCCCGATTTGTGGACAAGGCTATTTGCAGGCAACCCACGACACTGGACTGAAACCGAGAGTTTGGTATATTTTAAATGTTGCAAAGAGTTTTACCAGATAAAAAAAAATTCCAGCAATTTCGAAGAATTTCATAGGATTTTCAAAGATTTGAAGCTATTTCAAAGAATTTCACTAGATTTCGGAAAATTCATGGGCTTTTGAGGAATTCAGTAGGTTTTCCAAAGATTTTAAGCTCAATTTTAATTAAATTTCGACGAATTCCTAGAGAACCCTCGGCAATAAAATAAGTGTTATATCAAGGGACTGCTGCGGATTTCAATAGTTTCAATGGATTTTAAAGAAACTTACAGATCTCAGGCTCAACACTAAAATTAAAACAGGCTCGAAGGACCAGTTAATGTCGCCAAATAAAGAAATTATTATTTCTCTTATCAACCTTGATTTTATAAACATCTGTCAGATCAAATATTTCAGCCACAAAGAAAAACATATCTATTCCTCGACAACTTCAATAATTCAAGTCTTCAAAATTTGTTCAAATAGTTCAGACGGGCACACCTCTGTTTCTTGTTACAGAATTCAGTTCACAGTTTGAGTGCTTACCGAATGGCGACCCTATTCCTGGTATTCCTCGTGGCGGATCTTCTCATTCTTCTGACAGACATTCACATCAGCACTCTCTTGCTCCAGCCGGGCCTTCTCTTCATGCCAGGTCCAGGTCTCCTCCTGCCAGTTTCATAGCTCCACCTATGAGGCTTCCTTCTCCTGACGGATATGGATGTGGACTTGAACAACTGAAATTTATCCGACTTAGATCCCTTAAGAATCGACGCCGGATATTCGAACTTCGAAGATACTCTTTTCCTGCCGATAAACCAATTCGAATTAAAAATGGAAAGAATAAATATAAGCCTATGCCAACCGCAGAACAGATTGTGTTATCGACATTCGATGGTTTCATCTTTGCAATATTGGAGAGTTATAACGTTCTTGCTGGAATGTATACATTTCGTGGTTGCCCCGTAAGACGGGTGAAAATAAACATGGAAAGCTGGATGGTTACCCCTTTAAGCCGGGTAGAAATCCTTGATACTCCAGTAGGTAACCACTACCCCATAACGATGAATTTTATAGTGGAGAATATTACCCACGTGTAAACCAAAACCCTCTGCACCATTAATTCAATTAAGGAAATGTAAAACTAGAACAAATGAAAAAAATATTCGCTTCCTGTGGCCAGAATTTCTTCCAACTCGAGCTTTGCGCTCGGCTTCCGAAAGCGGTGATCGTGCTACTTTGACATTGAAATTAGTTGTTAATGTTATTAAAAAATTCAGATCTTAGATATTTCGTTTTCTTGCAGATTCGTTCCGTAAGAAAAATCAGGTTTAAATTACTTGGAAAGATAATTTCCCTATGAAACAGCCATTGGTTCGAGAAGGACCTTATTTATCAGGAGACATGGACAGGCAACAATATTTTTCATTTATTAAAATAAATGTTATTCATAAATACGGATTTTCCACATAACTTATAAAAGTCCTTTCTTAATTATGGTTTGATAGAGAACAATATTTTTTATTTTATAAACAATTTTATAAATAAGTTAAAAGCTTGACAACTTTTCAAAAATAGATGTAGTTTTTCTTACTAAATCCATTGACACAAAAATAACCCTATTTATTAGGAGACTCTTTTAGTTGACATCATTTGTTATTTAATTGAATGAATTTTATAAACAAATAAAGATTTTTTCTGAATTTTCAACCAGGAGATTTAGTTTTATCAAAGAAATTTACTCTAAATAACTTGGCCATTTACCTTCCTTATTTACTTTCATTAATAAGCCATACTGGTTTTTTTATAAACAGTTTTACTATAAGATCCGCGATTTCGTCCTCCCTGGGATGTTGAGAAAGTAGAAAAAGTGAGGAGAGGAGAGGAATAGAAATTGATTGAAGGGGTGTACGGGAAGAAGTACAATGATGGGAAGACAGTAGCGCGTGAGAACGAGTAGGGGTGGGTAACAAGGGGTTGAAAGGGGTAAAGTATGGGAAGTGTGAAGAAAAGTGATAGGGAAGTAAGATTGAGTAGGGGAGAGGTACTGGGTGTAGGGAATGTGAGGGGAGAGCATGGGGGATAAGTAGGATGAGGAAGGAAGGAGAAGCGGAAGGATGGGAAGGTGATGTGGGTAGGGCTTAGTGGTAGAGCGTGTGAATGGGAGGGAGAGATTTGAACGACACGACCTTGAAAGAGACAATAATTTTTAAAACCGATGAAACAATCATTTCCAAGATCTACATAACTAGAAGTTCTTTGTGATTGGGAAGCGAAAGTAGGGAAAAGTAGAGGAAGTGAGGAGAGAAGTAATAGGGAAGTGAGGTTGAGTAGGGGAAAGGTAGTGGGTGTATTGAATCTGAGAGGAGAGTGGTGAGAGGGGAAGAGAGGGGAAGTAGATGAGGGATAAGTACGGCAAGGAAGAAAGGAAGAAAAAGTGAAAGGAGAATCAACGGCAGGGACAGTAGTGGAAGGGCGGAAAGGGGGTGTGAAAGGAGAGGTAGATTTAGAGGGTGTGAATGGGAGAGGGAGATTTGGACGACAATACCTGTAAAAAAATACTTCTCGAAAATTTTGAAAACAAAAAGTAATAAAAGGTCAGAATATCTATATTTAATAATATTATTAATGAAAAATACTAAAAGGATACCTCAGACTTCTCTAATGATACGGAATGCAAAAATTGTACTTTTTCGAAAAAAATCTATATATACATATATTTCGAAAGCGGTACAAAATATAGAAAATTTAGCCGAAGAACCTTTTATTAGGCATGAAAAGAGGAATGACTAAATATTTTTGAAACGTTTCGACGGATTTCAAAAAAGTGTGAAATGCTTCACCATTATCATTAAATAAAAGTTAAATATCTTCACTAATTAAAATATACAGTACGAAAAAAAATTGCTTTTATTCCATTTATTACTTTGAGAAAATGTTTTGTACTTTTTTTTTACATTTTCATATACCAAAAGGAACCATTTCACCGATATTATTCTTTTATGATAATCAGAGTACAATTTTTATAATCGTCTGTGTACCCTTTGGACTAAAAGATAAAAACCTAGGGTAATGTTGTATAATCATGAGGCAAAAAGACAATAATCAGAAAATGTGGCATAAAGTTGGGAAAAAATTACATCAGCCTAAGGTCTCAATGTCAATAGGATGGGGTGGAATGGCATAAAGATTGGGGAAAATTTTATAATTATGGGATGAGCGGACATAAGCTAATCGAAAGTGAAGCATGGATGAAACAACATCACATAAAGATGGGGCAAAATGGTTGAAGAGTTGAACAAAAGGACATAAGCCTGAGAGCAAAATGATAAAAAGATGGGGCGAAATGGCAGAAAGATGCGGAAAAATGTCATGATGATGGGGCAAAAGAACGTAAATCTGGATCAAAACGGCAATAGGTTGGGATACAATGTGATAATGATGGGGAAAAAAGTAGGGGTAAATAATAAATAATATAATAATAAATAAATGACAAAAGTGAGGGGCAAACTGGCATAAGACTGGTACATCATGACATAATAATTCAGAAAAATTAGCTAAATTTTGGGTAAAATGGCATGAAGCTGAAGCTAATTGATAAAGGATGGGAAAAAACGCCATAAGTCTGCTGGAAATTAGGAGAAGGATGTTGTACAATGGCGTAAGACTGGTGCCCAATAGCATAATGATGAGGAAAAATTATAATACATAAATGGCTGAACAAAAAATTTAAATAAACAAGGGCAGGGCAAACTGGTTGAAGGATTGGGCAAACGGGCATAACGAAGAGAGAAAATATAATGATGAGGCAAAAAGACATAAATCGGGTTCAAAATAACAGAAGACTAGAGCATGACAGCATAATGATGGAGAAAGTTGAATGAAGGTAACGCAAGATTTAATAATATTTTGCTTTACGTACGTTTTTTATGGTATAGTTTATTTTTATTAAAATTATTTTAAAACACTCCCATTTTATGTCAAAAATTCCCCGTTACAAGTCAAATTCAAATTCTTCATGGAAATTTCCGGCTCTATCTCATAATTATTCCAATTGGCAAAATTATATTCGTTAACTGAAATTCCTTGTCTCAGTCTCAAAATTATAAATCATTACGTGAATTCCCTGAACCAATTATCACATCTATATTCCTTAACTGAAATTGCTAGTGTCAAACTCAAAATTAGAATTATGTCCTAAAATTTCCTGTCCTAAAGTGATAATTAGAATTCTTCACGGAGATGCGCTATCCAACACTCAGGATGATAATTCTTACGAAAATTGCTTGCCCCAATTGTCCAAATTATAATAATTTACTGAGATTCCCTGTCGCAAACTAAAAACTAAAATTCTTTTTGAAAAATTCCCGCTCCATATGAAAAATTCCCTGTTCCGAGTCAACTTCTAATCCTTTACGGAATTTCCCTGTCCCAAACTCAAAATTTCAATTCTTTACGAAATTGCCTGTTCTAAAATTATAATTGTTCACGAAATTTCCTGTTCCAAAGTTAGAATTATAATTCTTTACTAAAATTCCCTGCCCTAAGCTCAGAATTATAATTCTTTACTCAAATTTCCCGTCCCAAAGTAAAAATCATAATTCTTTACGGTAATTCCCTGCTTGAAACTCACAATTATAATTCTTTACAAAATTCCATGTTCCAAAGTTGAAATCATATTTCCTGACTGAAATTCCGTGTCGCAAACTGAACATTATATTTCTTCACTAAAATTCCCTACCCACATGCAGAAATAGGATGTGAATGTAATTATAATTATTCAGGACCATTTCCTGCCTTAAACCTGAAATTGTATTCTTTTTCGAAATTTCATTTGGAAACTTAGAAACATAATTATTCACGAAAATTCCCTATCCCTAACTCAAAAATATACTTCTTTACTAAAATGACATACCGAAACTTAGAATTATGAACATGTTTAAAAATTCCCTGTCTCAAAGTCGAATATGTAATTCTTTACTGAAATCCTTTCTCAACTCAGAATGATAATTCTTTCAGAAAATTCACTGTTCCAACTAAGAATTAGAGTAATACAATGTATGAAACGTCTTTAAATTTTTATATCAGTACACTCGATAAAAAAGTCGCGGTCTCTGAATCAAATTTCTGGTCATTTTCCGATTTCCCGATTTTCCAAGCAAACTCATCTGATATTGTAATATCAGCTAAAGAGTTCTTCTTGATATTTCCGGAGGTATATTCGAAAACCTAACCATTAGAGTTGGGGTTGAGATAAAAATTAGCCTATACAAATTTACTAATTTATTTGTAGCAAAACAAATTAATGAAAGTATCTTGTTTGATTGGTTGAAAAAATTCAGTAGTGTTTGAAAACTGTCAAGCATGTGCCAAATCCGTCACTATCACGAAACCTGGCGGAGTTTTGAAAAGGCTTAATGTTTTAATACTTCTGTAGTCCAGCTAATTATGTTTAACCAATCAAACAAGAAATATTTGTTCATTTCCATATATATATATATATATATACAAATTTATAACATTTGATGGACTAATTTTTATCTGGACTCCAACTCTGTGAGTTAGATACCCCGGGTATCATCCCATCTCTGCTTTTACTCGCCTATAGAGATTAATTGTTATAATTTGTTCTTTGAGCTGTTTTTTGTATCCGACCTTCAGCCGTACTAGGAGCAAGAGTTAATTCTAGTTCAAAGCGATGATATCCCCTTTAAAGTACTCCACTTTGGAAGCCACAACCTTGTTCCAGTGATCCTCCCACTTTCAAAAGTATTCCTTAAAGTAACCTTTCACAATAGCTAACAGTTGCTTCGCCGCTTTCTGTTTTATTGTTCTACGTATTGAAATCGTTTTTCTTTTAGAGAATACTTCAATCTAGGAAACGGCTACAAATGTTGGTGTCAGACCATGTTTTTCCAGAAATTGCAGAATAAGCTGCGATTAATGTGCAAGTGCATTGTCGCAGTCAAAGACCTGGAGCACAAGGTCGAATACTTTCCGGACAGATCTCGTATGGCGAATACATACCGTACTTCGTTACTATAAAACAGTGTAAGAACCACATCTACGTCGGGAAAAACGATTCAGTGGTTCTTTCATCGCTTGGCGAAGCGTATCACGTAAGTGGAAGGAAAGTCGAGAAAAAAGTCGTGCCAGGTGCGTCGAGGTCAGGAAATTCGATTTTGTCGTTTCGCCGGGGCAATCGATCTTGAGCGACGCAAAACTGGTTGCTCGACAGCAAATCGAGTGCAATTGAGTCATTTATCCACCAACTACCTCGATTCCAACCATTTCCTTCCAAACGTTTCTAGAGCTGCGAATAAGTATATTCTAAAAAAAAATCTTATTTTCAACATTTGAAGTTAAATTTTCAGGAGTTAAGTTAGAAGTAGAAGTTAAGACATACGGGGTCTGGCCGGAGAGATTCAGACCTTGTGTTCAAGCTTTGTACCTAGTTGTGCTATTGTCAAAATCAGGTATTAACGGTTTAGGGGGGACATCTGTTAGACCCCTACTAAGTGAGACGGACATGCGAATCTTAAGTCGACTGGTGTATGCAGTTGCATAAATAGCTAACCACGTACGGGTCGCATTTCAGGATGACGGAATGCACCGAACAAATAGTATGAATTGAATTTTGCCAAAAACTGGTCCATTTATATTCAACAGCCATCACTATAATTCGGAAAGTGTATGCTGATGACTCTATACGTGATACTCAAAGTGAAGAGTGGTTTAGGCGGTTTAAAAGTGTTCGCATTTCACTGAAAAGTGACCCTCGTCCTGGCAGTCCCGCAACGGCATGTTAATTAATGGAAAACGTCTTTTAACAGTGACAGAGATAGAGAAAGGCCATGACTTCCAAAACTGCAGCTTATTCAGCAATTTCTGGTGAAACACGGCCTTACACAACTTTGGTAGTCATTGTGCAGTGTACACTCCCGACCTGGCTCCTTATGGTTTGTGGCTACTTTCCGAATTGAAGTATTTTCTCAAGGGAAAACGATGACTAAACGTAGAGGAAATAAAACAGAATGCGACGCAGCAGCTGTTAGCTATTCTGAAAGGAGACGTTAAGGAGTGCTTCAGAAAGGGGCAGCACGCTGGAAAAAGGTTTTTGCTTTCAAATGGGACTCTTACTCCTGGTGCACCACAAGATAAAATGCTTCGGACAGACCTCGTAAATTGCAAAAATGTGCAAGAAAAAAATGTGTATAATTGACTAATTAAAATGTGTGATTCCAAAATGATTAATTTTCAGCCGAAAAATACAAATTTCCAACAAAATACACGAGTTTCGAACCAAATAGTTGAATTTACAACAATTTATGACCCAAAAAATGAATTTTTAAGAAAGTGGTTACACTATTTTCTACCAAAAAAATTAAATTTTAACAAAATATATGAATTTTCAACTAAAAAGAGACAAATTTTCACCAAAAATGAAACAGATGAATTTTCAGTTTGAAAAATTGATTATGAACTTAAAAAGTAATTTTCATGAAAATATTCGAATGACTAACCAAACGCACTTTAACTAAAATCAAGAATCTCTAACCAGAAAACTGAATCTTTCATAATATAGGTAATTTTTCAACCAAAGCAACGAAATTTAACAAAATACATTAATTTTCAACTAAAAAAAATCATTAAAAAAAATCGAATAGATAAAATTTTCAATCATTAGAATTGTTTTTCAACAGAAAATTAACAAATTTTAAACAAAATAGTTTGAATCTATTTGGTGCACCTATATATATTACTTCGAAGTAGCTGGATTATTCTGGATTACCTAAATATTTAGAATTACACTGGAACTTGGATTTAAGCAATGCGGATTTAGTGCGTTCCGAGAATTGATGCCGCGGCGGTTTCGTGAAGTGAGGCGCGCGGGAGGGGCTGCTTAGTCAAGCGTGACTAAGCAGAAACCGTTCTTAATTCCAAGTTCCTGTGTATCTGGATAGCAAGGGGATTACCCTAGATTATATATGGATTAACTGGATTACAGACAGATTACTTGGATTACCCGAATTACTCCGAATTATTTGAATTACAAGTGTATTATTCATGGTTACCTCTGATTACAAGAGGATTAGAGTAGAACAGGGCGAGGCAGCCAGTGGGGCGAGGCAGCCAATTTCTTCTTATTACCACAGCGTTCCTTGAAATCGCGCTCCTTTGTAATGTAGGGTCGGTTAGGTTAGTCCGCTGTACTTGCCAAAAGTTGAGTGTCGTGACTGTCGCAGTTTGTAAAAATCAGCGTCATTTATGAGAAACTACTAGCAGAAGGAACATTTTCGTGATTTACGTTTGTTTATCCTTCGTGTATAGATTTTGTAAAAAAGTTAAGTATTTTCCGCAGTAGAATTTTGTGCTTAACACGACGGAATGGTTGGTTTTTCGATATTCAAAATAGTTTTCTTGTGTGAAATTTTTTGGAAAAAAGCACATGTGGGGCGAGGCAGCCAACAAACAGCAGATTATGTCGAAAAGGCTAAAAAGCGAATTGCTTGTGGCGGCCCTCGTCGAGGCCGCCCGAAGAAGGTATAAACTCCTTATGAAACCTCGGACAGCAGCAAAGAAGATGACATATTAATTTTTCCGAGTTTTTTCAAGTTTTTGGGGGGTTTTATTTTGAGTTCCATTAAATTTTTTAGATCAGACATTTAACTTTGTTTTTTATTTTTATATATCATCTTGGACCTAATAAACAACTTATACATTATTATGCATATGTCTGTGTATTCAATCTTTGTGTGCCGCCTGATAACTGCTGAAAATTTTGGCTGCCTCGCCCCACGTTTTCAAAGTAGAGAAAAAACATAGCGTATCTGGAAAACGGTTGTAGAAACTGTAATGGGTGAGCTACGTAAAAATGCCATCAGGAAATTTTGTAGCCAAAGAATCATGCTTTCTAACGAAATCATACACTTTTTGATATCATTCCGGACAAGCGCTCTGTACGCTAAAATGTGGCGTGTTGGCTGCCTCGCCCTGCTCTACTCTACTCCGGGGAAGAACTGGATTACAGGTAGAATACATGGATTATCTAAATTACTCAAAATTATTGTGGTTACAAGTGTATTATTCATGATTACCTTGGATTGAAAGACGATTACTCTGGGTATGAAATAGATTACAGCTGGATTACTTGGATTACCTGAATTACTCAGAATGATCTGAATTACAAGTGGATTACGGCGGATTACAAGTAGATTAAGTTAGATTTCAAGTGGATTACGCCGTCTTACGAGTGGATTACTTCGGCTCACATGGGGATTACTCCAAGTTACTTAAATTATTTCGGATTACAATTTGTTTACACTGGAATGTTGGTTACTCCGGTTCAAAACTTTTGTGATTAACTATACACAAATTTAGCATTAATCGAAAAACCAAAAACCTTTGGATTTTTATCCGAAATATCTAGGCGCGTCTTGTTTTTTTTAACATCTTTTTCGAACAATCAAGTCATTTGTTAATAGATTCAAAGATTGCAAAGCATGATAAACAAACGGAGCGTCTAATATATAAAACCAAAAACACCATTGGATTCTTTTTCGAACCATCTAGGTGGGCTTTGTTTTTTCAACAATATTGTGTGTGTGTCCCTTATTAGATTTTTTGAAATTTGTTATTCAATTAAATGATTTGTCAATAATTTAAAACTTTGCAAAACATGATAAACAAACTAAGCATGCAATAAAAAAAAACACATTTGGATTCTTTTTGGAAATATCTAAGATGTAGTTATATATGGATTTTGAAGTCATGTAATTCATTATAAACAAACTAAGCATCCCATCGGAGAACCAAGAACACGTTACGATTCGTTTCGGAAATATGTAGGTGCACCTTTCTAAAAAAAAATTTTCAAACAATAACATTATTTTTAAACGTTCTAGAATATCTATAAACAAAAAACCCACCTAGATATTTCCAAAACAATTTAGTTGTTCACAAAATGTTTTAAAAAAAGGCACACTCAGATATTAGGGAGACGAATCGAAAAGTGTTTTTGGTTTTTCGATTGGGTTCTTAGTTTGTTTACAATTAATTAACAAACTTTAATGGCATAGATATAGCAAACTTCCAAGTCATGTTGTTTCCTTTCGGGTTTAAAGAACTGAAAATGAGGTGGTAAAATTTTCCTCCATCGCGTATAATTAAGCAGACTGGTATCCACTTTGTCTCGCATTAATTGTTAATCGCCGGATGCATGAGAAGCGTTATCGGTTTCGCGCGCGAGACACGGCGCGAAAATCAGGAGGATCCTGGGATTACGCTAAGGCTAAGGGGACACAAATTCGCGTACTCAGTGGTTTTGCTGTTAACTCAGCCTCACTTAACACGCGATAAATCGAGCAAGAATCTTGCCGAAACTTAAGCAAAGACAAAATAGACTATGCAAGCATTCTGGGAGGTTTAATTGCTTCCGTGTCGAGAGAAGATTGGAAACAGCGATAGAATAGCAATATTGATAAGATTATGAAGAAACTCCATGCCGGATGCACCCAAGACAAATATTTGTCTCACCGATTGCTATAAAACGTACACAACTTAATAGATGTAATGCTTTCAGGATGATTCATTATAATAAAAGGAGGTGTTTCGGGTTTCAATCATGCCCAAAACTACGAATCTTGCCGACGTTTCGTGAGCATGGCAGTTCACTTCTTCAGGTTATGTTGTTCTTATATATAGAAAAGAACGGGGCGAGGCAGCCAAGACGCCACATTTTGGCATGCAGTGCACTTGTTCGAAAAGATATCAAAAAGTGTATATTGTCGTTAGAGAGCCTGATTCTTTGACTACAAAATTTCCTTGTGGCATTTTGACGTAGATTGCCCATTACAGTTTCTACAACCGTTTTGCAGAGATGCTATGTTTTTGCTCAACTGTAAAAATGTGGGGCGAGGCAGCCAACCATTTCAGCAGTTATTAGGCGGCACACAAAGTTTTAATACACAGACACATAATAATGTATAAGTTCTTCATTAGGTCAAAGATGAAATATAAAAATAAAAAACAAAGTTGAATGTCTTCTCTAAAAAATTTAATGGAACTCAAAAAAAAAAAAATTGGAAAAAATCGGAAAAATTAATATTTTATCTTCGTTGCTGCTGTCTGAGATTTCATAAGGAGTTTATACCTTCTTCGGGTGGACTAGTCGAGGGCCGCCACAAGCAATTCGCTTTTTAGCCTTTTCGGCATAATCTGCCGTTTGTTGGCTACCTCGCCCCACAGGTGCTTTTTGCCACAAATATTTCACACAAAAAAACTATTCTGAATATTGAAAAACCAACCATTCCATCGTGTTAAGCAAAAAATTCTACTGTGGAAAATAGTTACTTAACTTTCTTTACACAACCTATAAACAACAAACAAACGCATATGACGAAAATGTTCTTTCTGCTAGTAGTTTTCACAAATGACGCTGCTTTTTACAAACTGCGACAGTCACGACACTCAACTTTCGGCAAGTACAGCGAACTAACCTAACCGACCTTACATTACAAGGGCGCGCGATTTCAATTAACACTGTGGGAATAAGAAGAAATTGGCTGCTTCGCCCACTGGTTGCCTCGCCCCGTTCTACTCTACTCTCTACGATGCCTGTGATTGGCCAGAGCGCCCCACCGCACAGTGGGGCAAAAGAAAACGTCCGTGGACAAATTGATTTTCAGAAGACAATTATTATCCGATTTTAACTTTTTTTCTTTAAATGAAAGCTAAAAAAATTTCGCGTCGAACTGTAACGGCCGATTTTTAAATTTTTGTTTATTTTTCCGTTTATTCGATAACAAAAATAAAAAAATAAAAATTTTGACTTTAGAAGTATACCGCTTTAAAAAAATGCTTTGATTCAATCAAAAATACCTAGAAAACGGAAAGCAACTATCAAAAAAAATGTCCAATAGCACCGCAAATGTTAAAAAATGTATTGAATTTGTTAAAAACAAATAAGTGAATGAAGATGGTTTCGTGGGTATTGACGGCGATTCGTCACTTAATTCGCACTAAATTTGAACAATTTATGGCCAAAAAGAGTTTTTTAGTTGTATTAATAAAAGTTAGTAACTAACTTCTAAATTTTCAGGAACATTTTGATGACAGTAAACAATTTATCATAGTAAACTAAAATTGTTTAAACAAATTTTTATTATTTTATTTAATTATAAACAAAATACCGCTTTTTTCACGGAATTAACAGCCAGTTATTTAGCAATGATTCTTTGCTAATAATTGATAACTATTTTTCAGCATTTAAACTTTTTCTTTTTTGTGTCATCAACTGTTAATAACACATTTTTTAACTTTTTTTATAGTTGTTTAACGATCCACTATTTTTGTTTTATTGACAATTTAATTAACGTAGCCATCCACGGTATATAAGATTTTTACAGGTATTTCACAGATGGGGATATTATTATGAAATAAAACTAATTCTAAGAAAATATAAACCGAAAAAGAAAGTCAAGTAGTAATTAAGTTTCTTTAATAAATCATTAATTTTTATCAACTTATGGCAAGGAATTATTGCTAAGTAATTTCAATGATATTCCACAAGAAAAAAAGATTTAAGTTTACAAATGCCAAAATTTGTTCACTACATTGTTAATAAAATAGTGGACCGTTATTGAACTATCAAAAAAGTTAAAAAATGTTCTATTAACAGTTGATTACAAAAAAAAAAACAAGTTTTAATGCTGGAAAATAGTCAAATTAATGCATTTGTTAATTAAGTTTGGTTAAGCAATTATAAAATGTTATCTATTCATAGCAAAAAATCATTGCTCAATAACTGGCTGTTAAGTCCGTGAAAAAAACGGTATTTTCTTTATAAACACGAAAAATGCTAAAAATTTGTTTAAACAATTGTTGTTTACAATAATAAATTGTTTATTATCATCAAAATGGTCTTCAAAATTTAGAAGTTAGTTATTTATACTAAATTGCATCGAAAAAATCAAGTTTGTACCTCCAAAAATAGCCAAATAGTGCATTTGTTAATTAAGGTAGTTTAAACAATTAATAACTTTTATTTGGTGACCAAGTATGATACTAAGGTTTTATTTACAAGGAATATATGATCGATTCTGTAGAAAAAACTTTATTTATTCCATCAAAAAGACCTGATATGGATAGTTGTTTATAAAAATTGGTTTTAAAATAACAAATTATTTCCTAACTTTTATTAATTTAACTGAAAAACTCTTTTTGTCCATAAACTGTTCAAATTTAGTGCGAATAAAGTGACGAATCGCCGTCAATCCCCACGAAACCATTTTCATTCACTTATTTGTTTATAACAAATTCAATAAATTTTTAAAATTTTTTATTGCTATTGGACATCTTTTTTTGCAAATAGTTGCTTTCAGTTTTCTAGGAATTTTAGATTGAATCAAAGGATTTTTTTAAAACCGGTGTACTTCGAAAGTAAACATTTTTTTTTTATATTTTTGTTATTAAATGAACAAAAAAATAAACAAAAATTTAAAAATCAGCCATGACAGTTTGATGCAAAATTTCATTAGCTTTCATTTAAAAAAAAAAGTTAAAATCGGATAATAATTGTCTTCTGAAAATCAATTTGTCCACGGACGTTTTTGTTTGCCCCACTGTGTGAACGTATTCAAACGGATAGGAATCAGCGGATTCAAACGGATAGAAATTGTTCATCCCTTTGAATGCGCACTTTTCATCCTTTTCAATCATGTTCTATCCTTTGTCATATTTTTAAATCTGTATCCGCTTGAATAATTTCCAATACGTGAAGCGGAATTTAATCCGCCCCTATCCGTTTCAGTCCGAAATTCGTGATCCTTATCTATCCGTGAGATGGTATCCTATTAATCCCTTTCTATCCGTCTTCAACAAAAAATATTCTATCCTTATTTATCCTTTTTAATTTATCTTCAGCTAAAAATAATCTATGCACATCTATTCGTTTAAATCCGTCTTCAAATAAAAATAAGCTATCCATATCGATCCGTTTCAATCAGTCTTCAACTAGAAAAACTCTATCCACGTCTATCCTTTCGAATCTGTTTTAAACTAATAATATCCTATCCTCGCGTATCAGTTTAAATAAAAATAAATCTATCCGTATGTATCTGCTGTGAAAACTATAATGCTAATTCGTATTTGATAGAAAATCACGAATTATAACGGACAGTAAATGCGGTAACAGAAAGAAAATTATAGATTTGAACAAATAGGCAATACATTTTATGGTGAAAGGATTGAAGATGATAAAAAACGAATGACACGGATTAAGATTCTATTCGTGTTACTTAACAAGAAAAATCAAAGTATGTATCTCGCGGATAGACAAGGATAGGCTGACAAATCGAACAATATGGATTAGAACAGATAGCCAATTCTTTCTGTGGAGAAAAGATTCATGAGGATAAGCATTGGCTGACATGGATAAGTATCGTATCCGTGCTTGATAACAAGGAATTTCAAAGTAGGTTGCATATAGAGACGGATAGGTTGCCGGATAGAAAATTATGGATTGAAACGGATAGAAAATCTAAAGACATTGCCTATCCGTTTCAATCCATAATATTTCTAATTTATATTGTCGAGAACGGATTAGAGAGGATAAGTAATGATTAGCACGGATTAAGAGTCTATCCTTGTTACATAACGTGAAAAATCAAAGTAGGTCGCGGATATACAAGGATAGGGTGACGGATAGGAAATTATGGATTGGAACCGATAAGCAATATGTCTTGTGGAGGAAAGATTGATGAGGATAGGTAATGATTGGCACTGATGAGTATCCTATCCGTTATATATATATATCAGAGAATGTCAAAGTAGGTCTCGGATAGACGAGGATAGGATTGGGGATAGAGATTCATGGATTAGAACGGTAAAAGAATACATTTTTTAGAGAAAGGATTAAAGTGGATAAGCATTGATTGAAATGGATAAATTTATAATCCGTGATATGTGATGAGATCAAATCTAAGTAGTTGGCAGATAGATAAGGATTGAGTCGCGGATAAAAAATGAAGGATTGAAACGTGTACGTATAAAAACGGATAGCAATACACAAAAAGGGACACAGAAGAATTAAAATGGATAGTTACACCGGATAAGATTATTATTCAAACGGATAGATGGATATCCAACGGATACAAACGGATTGAAGAGTACAACAAAAGTATTCAAACGGATACTTATGGATAGATGACGGATATATGACGTCACATATACGTCTCGGATGAATTTTCAACTAAAATTATGAATCTATAACTAGGGCAGTTAAATTATCAGTTTAAAAATAAATGTTCAACTGAAACAACTACTTTTTAATTAGGTAGTTAAATTTTCAACAAAAGATATATATTTTCAAATAATTGAAAAATCTTTAACCACAAAAATAACATTTTTCACAAAATTGTTGAATTTTCTCCAAAGCAGATTAACTTTGAATGAAAATAGATGAATTCTCAAAGAAAAATGTAATAGCTCATATTTTAACCATAACAGATTTTAATTTCAAAGCGAAAGCAAAATGCATGCATTTTCAAACAAATATTTGAATCTTCAACGAATTAGTTATGTTTTCAAACCAAAAGTTGAAATTTGCAACAATAATATTAATTTTCTACCAAAAAAGCGAAATTTTAACAAAATATATGAATTTTCAACTAACAAAGGCAAATCTTCACGAAAAATGAAATAGGTAAATTTTCTGTTCGAAAAATTAATTAGGAAAAAAAAATAATTTCCAACAAAATATTTACATTTTCAACCATAACATTTTCAACTAAAATCAAAAAAAGTCCATCAGAAAACTGAGTTTTTAACAATATAGTTAGATATTTAACCACATAAATAAACATTTCTGCCAAAATAGTTGAATTTTCCACCTGAAAAGACAGTTGCAATTTCTAACAAAATATTTGAATTGGTAACTCAAAAAGATTAGTTAGTTGACTTTGGAACTAAAATGAATACTTTTTGTACAATCTTTTAATTTTCAACAAATTAGAATAAGTTCCACACCAAAAGTTGAATATTTAATCAAAAGCGTGAATTTTTAACGAAGGAGATTAATTTTTAACCTAAAAATACGAATTTGTAACCAAATAGTTGAATTTTTAAATTTGAAAAATAAATTTGTAATCAAGCATGGAATAGCTACATTTTTATTGAAAAAATTAATTAAAAAAAAAACAGAATTTCTAACAAATAGTCCAATTTTCAACCAAAGAGATGAACTTTCAACTAAAATTATGAATCTTCAACTGGGGAAATTACATTTTTAATTAAGAAATAAATGTTTAATCAGAAACAACTACTTTTTAATAAAATAGTTGAACTTTCAAAAAAAGGGATGAATTTTCAACTAAACTGAAGAATGTTCATCAAAAAATTACTCATTTTGCAAAATTGATGATTTTTCTACAAAAAAAGATTGACTTTCAACAAAAAAGATAAATTTTCATAGTTACATTTTCAATTTCAAAAAAATTAATTTTTTCATAAAAAAATGTATTTTCAATAGAATAGTTGAATCTTTAACCAAAAAGATAAATTCTCTACTAGAATTATGCATTTCCAACCAAAGGCAAAGACCAAATAGACTATGCAATCATTCGAGAAGGTTTAATTGCTTTCCTGTCGAGCGAAGATTGGAAACAGCGATGGAAAAGCAATATTGATAAGATTATGGAGAAACTTCATGCCGGATTCATAAAAGACATGAATTAATTTCACCGATCTTCTTTAAACCTACACAATTTTTCACAAATACTAAAAGAAAAATACTTTCTGGATATTTTGTTCGAGATTTTTTTTTTCGCTGAGTTATCGCATTTTGAAATTTTTTCGATTTTCAATATTTTTTGTTAATTAAAACAATGAATGTTGCAAAATTGGGGCACACTTCCCGGAGGGGAGGGGGTAACAGGTTTTTTCTAGAAAATTAATTCTTTTGATTGAAATTTGAACAACTTGGTTTGTTTTTAGTTGAAAATTCAACAATTTGGTAAAAAAGGTATGTGTTTTGTATTAAATTCGTCATCTTTGGTAGAAAATTAATCTTCTCGATTGTAAATTCAACTAAGTCGTGGGACTGGTACCTCTAGAGAAAAAGGTTCTCTAAGTACCTTAAGCTGTGGCTCTTGGTGGTTCGGAACCCACCTCAAACTGTAGGTTCCCCTCCCACCACCAAGTAAGTATGTGGGGTGTATGTAAAGGAATAGGGAAGAGATACAAGAAAAATGCAAACCCTTAGAGGACACATTAGAAGCTTCCATTCCACTATCCTCTCCTCTTCCTGCTCGCTCCGCTGCCAAATCATCTACCCTAGTCTCGCCTTCATAAATCTAAGGTCTATTTACTCCCCCGCCTTTTCCATCCTTTTCTTCACCTTTCTCAAGCACTCCTGGATTTATTCTTTTCTTTTAGTTCAGTCCTCTTCCATCCAGAGACCCGAGCTTTTCAATTTTCCTTTGGTGTTAAGTAAGTCCCTTTAAATGAAAGGGACTTCCACGTTCGTCAGTTCATTATCTTCCTTCCCCACTCCCAGCGCTTTTAAATTCCTTCCGCTTTCCGCTCTCTATCTTCCTTCTCTTTCAACCAATTTTCTTCGGTAAGCTTCTTCGGCTGGTCCCTTCACGTTCTGTCCTCTTCTCCTGTTTGGCATCCTACTTCTCTCACTTTTCCCTTTTCCTTCTCGCTCTTCTCTGCATCACACCTCGCGCTGAGTTGCTCGAACTTCTCTACCATTTTCTGCAGTGTTTCCTGAACGCTTCTCCTATCTATTTCCCGTTCCCCTCTCATTTGCGCCCTCTCCAATTCCTAATCTAGCTTCATGTATGCCGAAAATTTTTTCTGCTGCTTTTCCAGCTCCTTCACTGCATTCTAGGCACCTCCATATTCTGCTCATTGTCTTCTTCCATTTCGCTCTTTTCTGCAGTCGTGCGCCAGCACTCCTCGTTTCTAACTTCTTTCACTCTCTGTTTCTCTCAGCCCAGCTGATCCTCGCACCACTACCCTAGTCAACCTCCTTTCTTTACCTTTGCTATTCCACCAATAGGCGGCGCTGACACTGAGTCCTTTTCCTGCGTCCTTCCGGTCCGACCCTAACCTCACTTTTGCACGTGCAACTCTTTCTCCCAGTCACTTTTTATCTCCACTGCTTCACCTCCTTCCTCGCGTTCACTTTCACTGGACTTACATAAGCACCATTCCTCACCTTTTTACAAGTTTTTATCACCTTTCACACTTTCCATCTCAAACACTCTCAACACTTGCTCTAGCACCTCACCCACGTCTACTTTCTATCCTTGCCGAACCGGAAGTCTGGTTAAAGTTTAATGATTTTCTTCAAAACTAAATTATTTCGTTACACATGTGTCTTTGTAGTTACAATGTTTGTCCTTTTAGATTGAAAATTCATTTGTTTTCTACCAAAATTTCTGTTTTCGGCTTGAAAATTCGAAGATTGTTATAAGTGAAACTGTTTGGTTAATTATTCGATTTTTATTTGTTGAAAATTCATCTTTTTAGGTCAAAAATTTAACTATGCATTTACAGCAGTAACTTTTTTATTGAAAAATCAATTATTTTGTGTAAAAATGCACTGTTTCGTTAAATGTCTTCTGCATATAAATATATTTTACTATAAAATGACAGCAAATTTTTGAATGATGTAGCCAGAATCAAATAAAACGTTAAAACGCTCATTTTTCCTATATTTTAAAATATTTCTACCTGTTCTTTAGATATTTTAAAACGAATTTTGAAAATTCTTATTAATTATGATGGCTATTTAGATAATTAATAAGCTTAACAAAAAACTAAATTTATTTTATGTCTGTTATACTCATTTTCTTTATTTCAATTTTTTACACTCAGAAAAGAAATATTCATTCTTCTACTTAAAGAATTGTAAAGCAATATTTTTCCTGAAAAAAGTAAACTAAAAATTATAAAAATATTGATTTCCTGAATTACGTACGGGACAACTGTTTAGCTTTTTTAACAGGACTCTGTAGACTATAAAAAACATACAAACAGAATCGAACTATGGAATTTAAAGAAATTTTATTTAAAATGTTATCAAAGCAATTTAAAAAAATAAAAAACAAGCCTAGAGGCCTCATTGAAATTAATTTGAACCACGAAATTCAGATTCCTTGGTCAATTCTACATAATAATATTACTTTAAATTTTCTTATGGAAAACCCAGCCTAACGGTACAATTTATTATGTACACCTTGCATCTTTTTTTAAGAAGAGAAAATGCTCTTCAAAAAGGAAATTTTTTAGCACAATATCTGAGAGGAATTTTTTTTTCGTACGCGTGACAAGTTGTGTAAGTTGAAAAAAAATCGATGATATGAATGTATGTTGTATTTTCTGAATCCGGCATGGAGAAACGAAGAACTACGAAAGGTAATTCGGTAATTTAAATTTGATTGTGATTACAAAAACACAGTTGCAGTGAAATCCTAAGCACCTCAGACGTCCATTTCCCGAAATGCATAGTTTAGTCTAAAACCGTATTAGAGTACGTCGTACAGAGAGAGAATAATCCTGACGTCGACATAACCCGTCTCGGTTTATGCTAATGCATTTGCATAATCCGTGGCCTGTGCAACTACTCCGATACGAAGGCTCTACAAAGATCGATTCTGAATTATTTATTTTGCCAAGAAGAAGAGAAAATGCAAACAAAAAAGTCTGATACCCATCTAGGTGTTGCGATACTGAAAAACGAAGGAAGAATTCGCTGCAAGTAGTGACGGCCGTTCTAGTCAGCCACACTGTGCAGTGAAAGCGGGGATTCCCCGTCCCAGGGGAAATCCCGCCGCTGTCTCACACGCGCTCGGTCTTTCTTCTACGTCCGCGCTCAAAGTTACTCGGGCAATTCATATTACAGAAAAGTCATTCGTGCAGTTTATCAATTTACATAAAATTTATCCTTAACCCTTCGAGGACGACGTGGGGCGTATGACCACCCCAACGGAACAAAAAACGCATATTCGCTGTGTACAGGTTGCAGGAAGGCTTCCCGCTTTGAGTACCTTCTCTTTCAGTATCACTGAAGCCTTTGACGCATTTTTTTTTTTTTTTTTTTTTTTGTTCTAGGTATTTGGGATTAAATCCAAGTATTTCTCGAAACCCGGAAATGCGCCATTAAAAATTTAAGCGCAAAAAACAGTTGTCATCGAAGGGTTAAACTAAATATAGTGAAGTTCACTTTCTGATCCATAACTTCTTCAAATATTTAGAAATATTAGAGTAATTTTTTAAACACTAAAACCGAAACAGAGTGGCGATTCGGCGGAAGATTTCAAATTCCCGGTCATTTCCCGGTCATTGTTATCAAAAAATTTAAATTTTCAATCTAAGAAGACAAATATTCAACCAAAAAGTTAAATTTTGAACTAAAAGAATCAATTTTCAACACAAAATTGAATAGTTACATGTTTAGTTAAAAAAATTAATTTTTAACCTAACTGATGAATTTTCAACTCAAATGATGAATCTGCAACTGAAATAGTTGAATTTCAAACCAAAAAATTAAATTTTTACTAAAAAAGATCAATTGTCAACCCAAACTTAAATAATTAAGTTTTAAGTTAAAAAAGAGATGTTCAACGTTTACTTATTACATAAATTCCGAATGTATTAAGTAGCACCAAAAGCCGAAAATATTGATTAAAAATAAAAACATTTCAAACATACTTGGATTACAATCAAAGAGATTTTAACAAACGAATAAAATATTAAAAAATACATTTTTTAAACATTAATTCTGAAACAAATTACTAGGTTTTACATAAATTTAAATATAAAATAATGAATTTAACCAATTTTCAAGCTCCAATAAATTATGATGAGATCCTCTTAACAGAGGTAATCAGATCAGGAACACCGTTGTTGGTCATTAATGCAATTTTCTTAATTTCTTTTGAAAATGTGCAACTATGTAACTATTTCAACTTTAAACAACTGAAAATATTTAAGAACATTATTTTTTACCTATTAAGTTTCTCAACAATATAACTTACTGTAATTTCATTCCGTTATTAATTATAAGAAATACAGACTTCCAATAATAATTTTGCATTTTGAAACTTATAATAAATGCAGTAACGGCGCTTCTCAAATTACAAACCTTTTGCTTCCTCATAGAGGAAGCTTTGTAATGGTAACATTTTCCAAAAATTTTAAATTCATTCCATTACACCTTCCTCAATTTGAAAATGTCTCATACAATGTTCTAAGCAATATTTCGGATGTGTGTGTGTGGATGTCACACTTTTTTGTGAACACGATAACTTGAAAATGGTTGCAGATAAATTGATGAAATTTGGAGGGCTTATTTTCACCACTAATATATCTTGAAACTAAACGAAAGATTTCCAAAAATATTTATTGAATTCTTTTAGCACTCAATAATATCTTAAAAATCGGTTTTTTATAGTAAAATTTTTTTCATTAAAATAATTCAAAGTTGATGCAAGAATATAAAAGATTCCTTGGTTCGAGACGAATCGATTGACCTATAATAATAATACATTTCATCAAAGAGTAGGGAAGTTATGGTAGTTTATATATTTTTAACATCGATTTTTATAGTAAAAATGTTCTCATTCTCATAATTGAAAGTTGATGCTAGAATAGAAAGTTTGTGTTGATTCAAGACTAATCGAGTGACCCATAAAATTAATACATTTTATTGAAGAGTAAGGAAGCTGTGGTAATGCATAATACTTGAAAACACGGTTTTTTATAGTAAAATTTTTTTCTTCAAGATAATTCAAAGTTGATGCAAGAATATAAAAGATTTCTTGGTTCGAGTCGAATCGATTGATCTATAATATTAATACACTTCATTGGAGATTAAGTAATTTATACTCATTTATAATATTTGAATCATCTGTTTCAAACAGGAAAACTTTTTTCATCGACATAATTCAAAGTTGACGCATGAAAAGAAAAGACTTTTTGTTCATAAATTTTGAAATAGAATAATTCTTATAATTTTTGTAAAGAAATCATGAAGCTGAGAAAGGAATAGGGTGCGACAGAACTTTTTCCTTCCCATTTCCAGCTCGAAAAATTATTATTTCGAATACAAAATTTGATTTGTCCGATTTGTCTTTGTATTTAAAACCAAATTTGTATCATTTTGTAATATTGTATTTTTTGTAAATTAATATTTTGAAATTGTCTATTATTGAAAAAAAAAGAACTAATGCTTCCTCTATGAGGAAGCAAATACATTTGCTAACGGGAAGCAAATTGCTCGTGAAACGGTATTTTCCAAAAATTATGCAACTATTTGGTTAAAAATAAAACTATTTTTTTAAAAAGTCATACTTTTGGTTGATAATTCTACTGTTTTGTTGAAAAATCAACTGTTTCGTAAAAAATTTACTTTTTGTTTAAAATTCATATTTTGGTGTTAAAAAATGAACTAAAATCTTTTCTGGATGAAAGTTCAACTTAAAAAAAATTGTCCTTTTTTTATTAAATATTCATCTGTTTTAGTACTAAATTAATCTTTCTTGGATAAAAATTCAACTATTTGGTAGAGAATTCAACTATTTCGTTAAAAATGCATTCCTTTTGGTTGAAAAAATTCGTCTTTTTGCATGATAAATTCAATTTTGTTCGAAGAAACTTATTTTTTGTTAAAAAATACATATTTTGATCTTAAAAAGTCAACTGTTATCTTCTATGGATGAAAATTTAACTAGTTATTAAAATTGGTTTTCTTTTTAAATAAAAATTCATCTGTTTTAAGTGAAATTTCATCTTTTTTGGATAAAAATGCAACTATTGTAGAAAAGAATTCAAAAATTTTGTTAAAAAGTTATCCTTTTTAAGTAAAAATTCGTCTTTTTGGATTGAAAATTCAATTTTTTCCGTCGAAACTTATTTCTTGGTTGAAAATTCATATTTTGATCGCGAAAAGTCTACTAAAATCTTTTTTACCAGAAAATTGAACTCTTTTTTATTTTATCTTTTTGATTTAGAAATTTATCCGCTCTGGTAGAAATTTCTTTTTTTTCATGAAAATGCAACTTTTTGGTTAAAAATTATTCTTCTTTGCTTGAGTATTCAACTATTTTAGTTGAAAGATTTGGTTGAATCACTTTGTTAAGAAATCATTTTTTCTTTAAGAGTTATATTTTTAGTTGAAAATTTATCTCTTTGGTTGAAAGTTTAACTATTTTGTTGAAAATCAATTTTTTTAAATTGAAAAAAAAAAAATTTCTTGGTTTAAAATTTCATTTTTGTTGGGTAAAAATGCATCAGTTTCGTGGAAAAATAATTTTTTGCTGAAGTCATATTTTTTGCTTGTAAATTCAAATTTTGTAGACAAAATTCGTCTTTTGGCTTGAAGGTTCAACAATTTAAGTAAAATTCTCTTTCCTTAGTGAAAAATCTTTATTTATTGAAAATTCGACATTTTGGTTTCAAAACACTTTTTTTTGCATAAATTACATGTTTTTTGATTGAAATATAAATTATGACACTTTTTGTTGGGAATTTATATTCCAGGTTGAAAATTCAACTATTATGATAAAAATTTAATTATTTTGTTGAAAATTGAAGTATTTTGTTAAAAAGCTCCTTTTATAGTAGAAAAGACATTTTTTTGTTCAAAATAAATTAATAAATTTGTATCTGAAATACTGTTTTATTCCGTTCATAAAAGATTCTATGTTAAAAGTATTTCAAGATTAAATTGCTGGTATTTGAATATTAATGATCAAGGAAAATGAAAAATTAGACAAGGAAAAATAAGGGAATTTTGAAAATGAAGTTCTCAGACACCCTGGCTAATTCTACTAGCAATAACTAGTAAAACATTTTTGGAAACTATAAATTACGTACAGAAAGAGTGGGGGGGGGGTAGAAATATTTTGTTACAGTTTGTTACAGGTTGAAGGGGGTGGGGGGTCTCAGAAAGGGCCTATAATCCGTTACGAAATTTAAGTACGGCTCCTAAACTGTAAATGAGTAAATAAATCCGTAAAATAATAAATATAAAATATGGAAATAAGGGCATGTGACAGACATGAATACCTACATTATCTACATTACATTATGGGTGTGGTGAGCCCAGACTTGTAGTAGTTATTTACTACAAGAAACTATCCACCTAGAAACACTACCCGAATCGGGTAGTGTCGCGCCTACCCTGAAAGGGAAATGGCTTAATGGTATACTACCGACCTCACTTTTTCAATTTTCCGATTTTTTTTTGAATCCAAGAACTTTTTTAGTAAATAAAATATCGGGCTGAAACTTTGGACAATGTATGAGACGACAATAAACTACGTTTGCGTACTTTATTCGAGGAGGAATTTCGCAAACAATTATTTCCGAAGGAATTAAAACTGGGTGCATTTTTTGAACCTAATAACTTTTTTTATAGGTCAAATATCGGCTTCAAACTTTAAGAAATGCAAGAGCCGACAGTAAAGTACGTTTATGTACATCATTTGAGTATAAAAGAAGCAAAAAGAAAAATTCCAACTAAATGTCAACTCCGGTCGCCAGTTCGGGCGGTATTCGCATGGGCACGAAAATGCGAAGTCTGGCGCCCACTTAACGAGGCCAATACCGATTTCAATAGTTACATAATTCAACATTGAAAAACCATATTTCACTCAACTTTTATGCTGGACGCAACTTTAAAACAATATTATTGTAAGAAACCGGCTCATCTGTCTTTGACAGCGTGGACCCCACATTTCACATATAGCCAGCTGATAGAGCCTCGTTTAGTGGCCGCCCGACTTCGCATTTTCATGTCCATCGCGAATACCGACCGAACTGGCAACCTGAGTTGACATTCAGTTGGAATTTTTCTTTTTGCATCTTTTATACTTAAATGATGTACATAAACGTACTTTACTCTCGGCTCTTGCATTTCTCAAAGTTTTAAGCCGATATTTCACTTATAAAAAAAGTTCTTATGTTCAAAAAATGCGGTCAGTTTTAAATATATTTGAAAATAATTTTTTGCGAAATTCTTCCTCGAATAGACGTGAACGTAGTATATGATCTTCTCATACATTTTCCAAAGTTTCAGCCCGATATTTTATTTACAAAAGAAGTTCTTAGATTCAAAAAAAAAATTCAGAAAATTGAAAGAATGAGGTCGGTAATGTAGGTATTTATATTAAAATAATGAAAACTTGAAATCGATTTTATCCTTTTCGTGCTTGAAAAAGTTTTATTTTTTTTTTTTTGCAGGAAGCATGGATAAGGAGGAGAAATTTCAATGTGTGTGTGATCAGGTTATGAGCATCTAATCTTTAGTTTCGCATGGGTCGTGTCAGTGATGTAATCGAAACCCGAAGGCAATCAGGAGATTATCTCGGGCATCCTTCACGTGCCAGGGCGTTCAACAAGCTCTCGCACGTTATTGCAGTTCGGCGAGAACAAAGGTATCCATTTCGGGCTTCGTTGTAACATCGAATCAACCAGCAAACTATAGCCGCCGAGGTGAAAGGCTTTCTGTCAAACTATAAATACACTGACAACACACTCGAATTGGTTTCCTGAAAATTCTGCATCTTCGTTAGTTTTTTTGACTATGGTATTAGAAAATTTAATTGAGAAGAAGGGTATTTACAAAAAAATAACTGTTCCAGGTCAGAATTCGTCAGATTCCGAAAATTCTTCTATCAGAATTTTTTTGAATTTGAACATTCTTTTTTTTGCAAGTAAAAATTTGCCAAAATTTGAAGCTTCTTTTTCAAATTTTGGTAAAAGAGAGTTACTAGGGTAAGGGATTAAATTAATTCACTTTGGTTTTTGGCATGACAATAATTGGGCTAAGGTGCCAAGAATTGTTGTTCTTACCCTATATTTATAAAATTTAATAGAAAGTGTAAATAACTATATAATATAATTTATAATTTTACTAGGAATCTGCATTATCTATATAAATTTAAAAAAATGTTCAATTAAATTTATTCAGAAAAAAGATCTTCTCCTTTCGCTCCACTGGGGTTCGAACACCAGGTCAACTGATTACCGGTCTGATTGATGGTGATTGACTGATCTGACTGATTGATCGTTACCATCTCCGATGATAATACAGATTCCTAATAGAATTGACTTGTATTAAAATATAACACCTTGCAACAGAAAGCGTATTCAGAAAAAGGATTCTTCTTCCGATCTCTCCAGTAGCTTAGTGGTAGAGCACCTGACCTACAAAAAGTTGACCTGGCGTTCGAATCCCAGCGGAGCGAAAGAAGATTTTTTTCAGAATAAATTTAATTTTATAACTTATAACTTTCACTTTAGAACAAATAATTTACATGAAGAATTATAATTTTCACACTAAAACAGGGAATTTCCATTAAGAGTTATAATTTAGACTTCTTTTACAAAATTCTCTATTCGAAATGTGAATTGTAATTCCAGTGACGAAATATTATCTAATATTCCAACTCGGAATTACAATTCTGTTCCAAAGTTCCGTTTTCCATTTTTTAAGTTTTAATCAGTTAAAATTCGATATTCAACGATTACTTCCGACAAATACTTTTTTGGGAAACAATAAAAAATCTACCTCAGCCTGGATTTTAAATACATATATAGTATTGCCGCGTAAAAGTAGCTTTGCAGAACAAGAACAGATCAGCTGAGCCCTCGGTTGCATCATTGGTTAACACTTCACTTATGTATAGTGGCGTTCGCGGTTCAAATCCAGGCTGAGGCAAAGTTTTTTCTTGTCCTTCAAAAGATTATTTGTCGTGGGCGATCGTTTGATATCGAATTTTAATTGATAAACTTTTAGAAATTTTGAAGTTGCCATACTTTAAATTGGTGATATTATCATCCAAATGTTATTTAGATCTATGCATCTATGTACTTAATCAAGTCACTTTGAGCGGAAAGGATACATTTAACACAGAGGAGAAATACGTTTAGTATTCCTCAATAAAAGTTGTTTCGAAGAACAAGAGCAGAGCTGCTGAGGCCTCGGTGGTGGTGTGATTAGTTACGCCCCTTATGCATAGTGGCGTTCCCGGTTCAAATCCGGGTTGATGCAAATTTTTTTCTTATTCTTTAAAAGATTATTCTTGTCTTAGGCAATCGTTCGATATCGAATTTTAATTAATTAACATTTAGAAACTCCAGAGTTAACATATATTAAAATGACAATATCATCTTCCAAATGCTATTCATGTCTGTTTATCTATCTACCTATTTGGATCACTTTGTGCGGAAAGAATGCATTTAACACAGTGGATAAATACGTTTAGAAATTCTCAATAAAAGTTGTTTCGAAAAACAAGAACAGATCTGCTGAGGCCTCGGTGGTGTAATCAGTTAACGCTCCCTTATGTATAGTGGCGTTCCCGGTTCAAATCCGGGCTGATGCAAATTTTTCTCTTATTCTTTAAAATATTATTCTTGTCTTAGGCAATCGTTCGATATCGAATTTTAATTATTTTACATTTAGAAACTCCAGAGTTAACATATATTCAAATGGCAATATCATCTTCCAAATTTTATTCCTGTCTATTTATCTATCTACCTATTTAGATCACTTTGAGCGGAAAGGATGCATTTAACACAGTGAAGAAATACGTTTAGTATTCCTAAATAAAAGTTGCTTTGGAGAACAAGAATAGATCGTCTGAGGCCTCGGTGGTGGGATTAGTTAACGCTGCACTCATGTATAGTGGCGTTCATGTTTCAAATCTGGGCTAAAACAAATTTTTTTCTTGTTCTTCAAAAGATTGTTTTTGTC
>CAKNYM010053026.1:168802-183000 GCA_932195095.1 Andricus curvator
GTTGTTTGTTGTTTGTTGTTTGTTGTTTGTTGTTTGTTGTTTGTTGTCTTTATCTCTACTGTAAGATAGTCTTTTTATCTAAATTAATATTCGACAAATATTAGCAAAAGAGTAAAGATTCCTTATTCAGAAAAATATTGTGTATCATTTTAAGAATGAGTCTCTTTGTTGTTTATTATCATTTTTTCATAACTAAGAAGCCAAAAAAAGTTTCAAACTTTGTAAAAAAAATACCACGTTCTAGTATTTTTCTGAAAGAAAATAATAAGAAAACGGAAATAAATAGTTTTAACAATGACTTTGTGAACAATCACTAATTATAACCTCATCCTAACTGAAAAATTGACAAAAAGGAAAAAGTGGAAATTTTTTAGATAAAACGCAACTTTCTAGCATTTTGCTCCAAGAAAGTAATAAATAAATAATAATAAATTGTTTACACAAATACTTTGTCAAATTTTGTTATTTATTAACTCACTCTGATTGAAATGTTGACCAAAAGTTAAAATTTTCAGGAAAAACCGTCACAGTCTAGCATTATTCTGCCGAAATATCATTATAAATAATACAAAAATGTTTTATAAATCATTTTTGTTGACACTGATCAATTAAAACCTAACACTGAGTAAAAAGTTGATAAAAGGTTGTACATTTCAGAAAAAAACGAAAATTTCTTGTGTTACTGTAAGAGAATATTATTATAAATAATAATGATAGATCGCTTAGGCAATTATTACTATTTTTACGAATTACCATGATCTAGTTGAAAAGTTGACAAAAGTTTAAAATTTCAGAAAGAAACCTGCAAATTTCTAGAATTATTTTAAGAGATTGTTAAAAAACAATAAACAGTGAGCAGTTAGAAGTGGACAGTGGACAGTGGGCAGTGAGCAGTAAACAGTTAACAATAATTAATAAACAATAAACAGTAAACAATGACTAATTAACAATGAAACTTGGCGGAACCCGCAATATCAATTTCTTTCAAATAAAAGAAACAATACGTATTGATACTTTTTTGGATTCGAACTAATCTAGGGGATGAGAGCACACATATTTGAAAAAAAAATCCAATGTGTTTTTGGACCACCCCAATGTTCAGTCTGCAAATACGTTTTAGCTTCCCTTCCTTACCGCTGAGGGAATTAAGCAAGAAACATCGCACTTGCTTGCCTTTGTGGCAACACTCTCCTTTTGCGGATGAAAGCGACGAATCGAATTTGCAAGTGGAAAAGGCTCTCAGGTATTCCAATAATGGGTGTAGAACAAAGAAAATTGAAAGTGAAACCACATCAGAGACTGAAAAGTCCGGACATGAATTGATCCTTCTGTTCTCTCCTTATTTCTATTTCACGATGAACTTTTCAAATAAATTTCCAAGGTGAATCCAATTTCTGCTAGGCAGGCTTGAGATTATCAAAAAATAAGTGGTTAGACGTTAATTAAGTCGTTCAAATATCCACCTTCCTTACTCTCCCTCACCTACTCTTCCTACATTCTCCTACTTACGCACCCCTCAATTCACCCCCACCTCAACTGCGTTCTCGTTTACTTCCCCCTCTCCTCGCTTTCCCAGATAATATTCACCTACCTTGACTTCCTTTCCCTAGCCCTCACTTTCCCTCACCTACTCAACCCAATTTATAATCATCACCCCTACTTCCCCTCTCCTTAACTCACTTATCCTACTCACGCTTCCTTATTGTCCATTCTTCTCATTCATTCATTACTCCTCACTTCTCCTAGTTCCCCTTCCCTCACTTCCTCACCCACATTTTCCACACTCCCCCTACTTTCCTTTCTCTCATTTCCCCTTATTTCCCCAAATCTCCCTCGCCTCATTTCTTTTCACTTTACCTTCTTTCCCTTCGCTCATTTCCCCTTCCATTACCAAATTCCTGTTCCCTCATTTTACCTAATTTCCGTACCCTTATTTCCTCTTACTTCTCTTACTATCCACCCTCTAATTTCACCTAATTTTCCCTCATTTCCCCTACTTGACGACGGAAAATGTATTGTTATTAACTATTATTACTATCATATATTGTAATGAATGGATTGGAAGTATGGCAAGGAAGGAAGCGGAAGTAGGATAATTGAGGGAAGGTGAGGGGAAGTAGGGTCAATGAATATAAATTGGGGTAGTAGGAGAGTGGAAGTGAGGGCTGGGGAAAGGAAGTCGGGGAAGGTGAATATTATCTGGGCGAGCGAGAAGAGGGGAAAGTAAAGGAGAACGTAATTGGTGAGGGCTAATGTAGGGAGAGTAGGTGTGGGTAGAGGGTTTATCATACTCATATGATTATCCAATTTTCTTCAAAGTCGGCTTAAATTGAAGGTTTTGGCATGTACGTAGATGAAAATAATTTTGAAAATTTGCCGTATTGTACTATTTTTTTGGTATCAAAGATTGAAAAATGAGAAAAATGAGGAAATTTAATTTTGTAGGCTATGCTGGAATATTTTCTATATCCTGATTTCTATCGTAGATTCTAAAAATTGACGAGAATTCGAAGAATTAAAAATAATTGGAGGAATTGAAAATAATTTAAAGAATCAGAAAGAATTTAAAGAATTGATAATAATTCACAGAATTGATAGAATTCTTAATTTTTAGCCTTTTACTTTAATCTTAATTAATACTTCGTTTTTGAACTCAAACAATTCAAAGGGATTCAAAGGATTGAAAAGGATTCGTAGAATTTCAGCGAATTCTTAATTTTAAGTCGTTAATTTTAATCTTGAGTAATACTACATTCTTGAATTCAAAGAATTCCAGAAATTTAAAAAAACTTCAGAGAATTCAAAAATATTCAAAGAATCCAAAAGTATTTAATCAATCAAACAAAAATCAAAAAGATTTCAAGAATCAAATAAATCAAAAGAATTCTAAGAATTGAGAGAATTTAAAATAATTTAAAGAATTCCAAAGGATTTCCACAAATTGGGAGAATCTAAAAATATTCTGATAATTCAAAGGAATCCAAATAATTCAAAATAATTCAAAAGGTTCCAAGAATTTAAATGAATTCATAATTTTGAGCCGTTAATTTCAAGCATGAGTAATACTCAATTTTTGAATTCAAAAGAATTCAAAATATTTGGAAAATTTCAAAAGAATATGCAAAATGCATAAGAATTCGAGGGTTTTAAAAGTATCCGAAGAATTAAAAAGAATTAAAAAAAATCTACAGAACTTATACAGAGGGATTCAAAGGATTCAAAAGGATTCGAGGGATTAACGCGATATCAAAGAATTCAAGTAATTGACAAAAATGTAATTTTTTTTAAATAATTCAAAAGGCTTGAAAGAATTCAAGTGAATTATTAATTTCAAGTTGGTTATTTTAATCTTAATTAATACTTCATTTTTGAATTCAAAGAATCCCAGAAATTAATTTAGATTAATTAATTTAGATTAAGAATCTAAAAATATAGATCCAAAAATAATTAACAAGAATTAAGATACATTCCTAAATATAAGTCGCTAATTTTTATTATATATGTTTTACTTAATTTTAGAATTCAAAGAATGTAGATAATTTTAAAAAATTCAAAGAATTCCAAAGGATTCCAAATAATTTGGAGAATTTGACAGTATTTTAAGAATTCAACGGATTCAGAAGAATTCAGAAGAATTCAGGGAATTCAAAACAATTCAGCGAGGTGAAAAAATTCAAGAGAATTCAAAGAATTAAAAATAATTCGAGTTTAAAGAATTCAAAGATTTCAAGAGAGTTCGAAAAATTCAAAGAATTCCGAAGAATTTAATGTATCCAAAAGTATTCCAAAAATCAAGAGATTTCAGAGAATCTAAAGATTCAAAAATAATTCACAAGAATTAATATGAATTCCTAAATATAAGTCGCTAATTTTCATAATATGTTTTACTTAATTTTATAATCCAAAGAATTCAGAGAATTTAGGAGAATTCAAAGAATTCCAAGGATTCAAAATAATTGCGAGCATTTAAAAGTACTGTAAGAATTCGAATGAATTCAAAGAATTCAGAAGATTTCAAAGAATTCAGAAGAATTCAGGGAACTCAAACATATTTGAGCGAGTTAAAAAAATGCAGAAGGAATCAAAGAATTCAAGATAATTCAAATAATTTGAAAGAATTCAAAGAATTTAAAAGAGTTCAAAGAATTCAAAGAGTTAAAAAGAGTTCAAAGAATTTAAAGAATTAAAAGAATTTAGAGAATTTGAAAGAGTTCAAAAAATTCCAAAAGATTAAAAATAATTCCGAGAATTTGAAAGTATTCTAAGAATTCAAAGGCATTCAAAGAATTCAAATAATTCAGAAGAATTCAATGAATTCAAAAGTATTCCAAGAATCAAACAAAAATCAAAAGATTTTAGTGAATCTGAAGATTCAAAAATAATTCACAAGAATCAATATGAATTCCTAGATACAAGTCGTTAATTTTTATGTTAAGTGATACTTAATATTATAATACAAACGTATTCAAAGAATTTATACGAATTTTCAATTTTAACTATATAATTTTCTTCATTTCTAATTTCTAAACTTCATTTTTAAATTTAGAGAATTAAAAATAATTACAAGAATTCAAAAGATTGAAAAAATGAAAAAGAATTCACAGTATTAAGATCAATTCTTGAATATAAGAATTCAAAAAAATTTGAAGAATCCAAAAAACAATCAAAGGATATCGAAGATTCTGATTTCGAAAAATTTCTAATGAATTCTTAGTTTTAGTCTTGAGTAATGCCTAATTGTTGAATTTAAAGAATTCAAAAGTAGTCAGAGAATTCAAGAATATAAAAAGATTTCAAAGAATTTAAACAATCAAAAAGAATTCTTAAATTTAAGCCGTTAATTTTAATCTTAAGTTATACTTAATTTTTGAAATACCATGACACTTGTAATAAACGAAAGAAAATACTATACTATCAGCCGTCATTTCAACAGAACTTTAAATACAAGAGCTGTAAGTTAAAAATTATAAAATTTGAAAAAAAATATATGTATATATATAACACTAATATAGAAACTTTAATTGGCCAGGCAGACTTGCCGATTAATATTATGTATCTTTAAAAAAATTAAAACCATGTTTAAATTTCACTTCTTTTAAATAGGTAGTAAAAAACATGAATCTTTGAAAATAAGTTCAAATATTTAAAATCCTTTAAAATTTTGTAAATTTCTTAACAGCCCTTGAAATTGTTGAAATCTGTAGAAATCCCTTGAAATAATTTGAAATCTTACGTTAAGTAAACAAATCAATGATTTTAATATTTTAACATTATTTATTTCTATACTGAGTTGCTTGAAATAATTTTTCTAACATCGCGAAAAAATTATAAGAAATTGATTACAGGAAAATAATGATAGGCCTATACTGAATTTCCTCTAATATTTTTGCGTGAGGGTGTAACGATCATAACCGCGTGAGACGAAAACGTTAAACAATATTTAAATTCTGGAAAAACTATTAAGATAAACCAATTTGTAAAAAAAATCCATGCAATCTCAGGCCTGTTCCTAGGAGAATTTTCCTTTAAGTAAACTTCCTGGAATGGAGGAACGTGCTCCTAATGTTTTGTAATTATTTGCAAGTTGCTGCTTTACGATGACGTAAACTTTACACATTTCCTGAGCATAACTTCTTATTTGTTGCGAGCGGGAAAAAATCTTCATTATACAGAATTACGAGTAAATTCGGTATGCATTCGTCCATAAACATTTTTATCGTTTTTCTCGTTTATCCATTTTCATTATAGCCAGATATCCTCGTGAATCATTTGCAGACAATATTGAACTGAAAAACTCGATTCTGCTCTGCTAAATGTGTGTCTACGGTACTGCAAATGCAAGCATTTGTTTTGTTTTCATTTAAAGTGTGTGTATGCCGCTGATCGTCGGGTAAAAAAAACTGGAAAAATGAAGGCAGGAAATCTCGTTAAACTGTTTTGTAAAATAACGGTAGATATTTCTCACCCCTAGGCGTACACTGACTGGAATGATCAATATAACGTACAATCAGCAAAATAAAAATGTTACACTACCGCGGATTTCTTTCAATCTCCGCATTTCGAGACCCCTGAATTCGAAAAAATTGGTTTTACGATTGTGTCTGTCTTTCGTTTCTGTCGTCGTTGTCGTTGTTGTCTTCGTTATCGTCGTTGTCATTGTTGTTGTCATTTTTTCGTCGTTGTCGGTGTTGTGGTCGTTGTCGTTTTTGTCGTCGTTTTTGTTGTCGTCGTTGTCATTGTCGTTGTTATTGTGATCGTCGTTGCGGTTCCTGTCGTTGTTGTCGTCGTCATTGTCGTTGTTGTGGTCGTTGTAGTTTTTGTCGTCATTGTTGATGTCGTAGTTGTCGATGTCATTGTCGCTGTTGTCGTCCTTGTCGTGGTTGTCGTCGTCGTCATTGTCGTTGTCGTTTTTGTCCTTGTTTTGTCGTTGTCATTGTTTTCGTGGTTTTCTTTGTCGTCGTCGTCATTGTCATTGTTTTCGTCGTTCTTGTGTGCGTTTTTGTTGTCGTCGTTGTCGTCGTTGTGGTTGTCGTCGTCATTGTCGTTGTCATTGTTTTCGTCGTTGTCATTGTCGTCGTTGTTTTCGTCGTTGTCATTATTGTTGTTGTCCTCGTTGTCATTGTCGTTGTTGTGATCATTGTCGTTTTTCCTATCATTGTTATTGCCGTTGCTGCTGTCCTCGTCATTGCCGTTGTTGTTGTTGTTGTCATTGTCTTTGTTGTCGTCATTTTTTCGTCGTTGTCATTATCGTTTTCGTTTTTGTCGTCGTTGTGGTTGTTGTTGTTGTCGTCGTTATAGTGCTTGTCGCTGTCGTCGTTGTCATTTTCGTTGTCATTGTTTTCTTCGTTGTCGTTCCTGTCGTTGTTGCCGTCGTCATTGTCGTTGTTGTGGTCTTTGTAGTTTTTGTTGTCGTTGTCATTCTCGTTGTCATTGTCGGTAATGTGGTCGTTGTCATTTTTTCCGTCGTTATTATTGTCATTGTCGGTGTCATTATCATTGTCGCTGTTGTCGTTGTCATTGTCATTGTATTCGCGGCAGTCATTGTCGTTGTTTTCGTTGTTGCCATTGTCGTTTATGTTATCATTGTCGTGGTCGTCGTCGCCATTGTCGTTCTCATCATTTTCGTCGTTGTTGTCTTCGTCATTGTCGTTGTTGTCGTCGTTGTTGACTTCATTATCGTTGTTGTGGTCGTTGTCGTTTTTTTCGTCGTTGTCAATGTCGTTGTTGTCGTCGTTGTCATTGTCGTTGTTTTCGTCTTTGTCATTGTCGTTAATGTGGTCGTTTTCATTTTTGCCGCCGTTATTATTGTCGTTGTCGGTGTCATTATCATTGTCGCTGTTGTCGTCGTCGTCATTGTCGTTGTTGTCGTCGTTGTCATTGTCGTTTATGTTGTCGTTGTTATCATTGTCGTTGTCGTCGTCGCCATTGTCGTTCTCATCGTTTTCGTCGTTGTCGTCGTTGTTGTCGTCGTCATTTTCGTTGTTGTCGTCGTTGTTGTTGCCGTCGATGTCGCTGTCGTTGTTGCCGTCGCTTTCGTCGTTGTGGTCGTCGTCATTGTCGTTGTTGTTTTGTTTGTTGTTGTCGCCGTTGTTGTCGTCGTCATTGTCGTTGTTATCGACGTTGTGGTTGTCTTCGTCATTGTCATTGTTTTCGTCGTTGTCGTTTTCGTCGTGGTTTTCGTCGTTTTCATTGTCGTTCTTGTCGTCGTTGCCATTGTCGTTGTTGTGATCGTTGTCGTATTTGCCGTGCTTGTCATTGTCGCTGTTGTTGTCGTTGTCATTGTCATTGTCGTTGTTGTGGTCGTTGTCGTTCTTGTTGTCATTGTCGTTGTTTTCGTCGTTGTCATTGGCGTTTTCATTTTTGTTGTTGTCATTGTCGTTGTTGTGGTCGTTGTCGTTCTTGTTGTCATTGTCGTTATTGTCGTCGTTGTCATTGTCTTTGTTGTCGTCGTTGTTATTGTCGTTGTTGTGATCGTTGTCGCATTTGATGTCCTTGTTATTGTCGTTCTTGTTGTCGTTGTCCTTGTCGTTGTGATTGTCACTGTTGTCGTCATGGTCATTGTTGTTGTTGTGGTCGTTGTCGTTCTTGTTGAGATTATCGTTGTTTTCGTCGTTGTCATTGGCGTTTTCATTCTTGTTGTTGTCATTGTCGTTGTTGTGGTCACTGTCGTTCTTGTTGTCATTGTCGTTATTGTCATCGTTGTCATTGTCTTTGTTTTCGTCGTTGTCATTGTCGTTGTTGTCGTCGCTGCCGTTGTCGTTCGTTGTTGTCGCTGTCGTCGTTGTTGTCTGTATACCGGATGACTTTTG
Source organism: Andricus curvator (assembly GCA_932195095.1). NCBI lineage: Eukaryota > Metazoa > Arthropoda > Insecta > Hymenoptera > Cynipidae > Andricus > Andricus curvator. The sequence continues at coordinate 177,112 of CAKNYM010053026.1, forward strand.
AAAGACTGAGCGGATTGTATTTTACTTTTTCAGATGCTTTAAGGGACCGAAAATCAAGATCGAGTTCGTTAACTAGCCATTTTGGATGAAAATTTGAAAAGTTGGAGCATCTTCCAAATTTTTTTCAAGATTTACAAATTCTGTGTACGGCTATTAGTAGCACTGAAAAAGAAGAACAATTTGTCATCATGACAAATGAAAGTTACAGCATTTAAAAAATTAAAAAAAAAAAACGAAAATGAAAATTTTATGCTGAACAACGCACGATATAAGAAAAGTCAGGAAAATAAGAACTTTGCTTTTTGAACACCCTACAGAAATCTCATAACAACTTTTTGAATTTTCTTGAACAGTCAAAAATTAAAGTTTGCATCGCACAAAAAAAATAATTATAAATGAAAAATTCCATTTTGCGGTCAAACTATGCAAGATATGGAAAAAGATGAATGAGAAAAAATTGTGCACCCAGAAGATATCTACAAATATTTCTTGAATCACTTTTTCTGGGTCGCGTATTTTTTGTTTTATTCTCAAAAGACAATATTAAAAATGAAAAACAAAATTTGTTGAATAAAAGACAAAAGCTACAAAAAAATAATAAATATAAAATATATATAATAATTATAAAAATATAAAATAATAAATAACATTTACACAACAAAATTGCCATAATTCATTTTTTGATAGGATGCGTCGTTTTTGTTTTATTCTTTAAAAAAACTTGAAAAATAAAAAATTAATTTTTTGGACAAACGACACAAGCTACGAACAAAATTTTTTAGACAAGAGTTGTTTGCCCAAAAAAGATCTATAAATTTGTTCTTAATAATTTTTGTATGGAACGCGTACTTTTTGTTTTAAGCGTAAAGAAATTAAATTAAAAATTAAAAGAATTAAATTTTTGGACAAACGACACAAGTTATGAGAAAATGGAAAACACAAAGGTTGATCATCTGAAAAAGAGCTACTTTGTCATCAATAATTTTTTGATAGGACAAGTCGATTTTCTTCTAATCGTAAAAAATAAGATTAAAAATTAAAGAAGAAAATTTTTGGAAAAACAACACAAGAGGCGAACAAAAAGACAAAAGTTGTTCAACGAAAAAAGAACTACAAATTTATCAGAAACTTTTGTTATAAAAATATATCAAAAATATAAAAATAAACTTTTTGCCTAAATTATATCCACAAATTTTCTTAGAACCACTTTACAGTAGGATGCGTATTTTTAGTTTAAATTGTTTTTTGTTCATAGGATGCGCACTTTTTTAAATTATAAAAACAAGACAATGAAAATACGTATGTTTCAACACCAATTAATATTATGAATTGTAATAATATAAATTTATTGAAATGATACATTTTGCAGGGTAGCTGAGAATGAAATTCAATGCAAAATATAAAACAAATATTGAAGTAATCATGATAAATAAAATTTATACTTTATTCTGCAGTATCTAAATAAGCAATCCCAGGCTTATAGCGTTGAGCAAGATGTAGAAAAGTTCACATTTTGGACAAAATCGAGTGCGAAGCACGAGATACATAATCAGAATGTGTTAATTAAAGCCAAAGACCTAGCGCGTAGTGCCGAGATAAATACATTATCGAGCGCGAAGCGTGAGACAAATAAATTATGGAGCGCGAAGCGCAACAACCAACATTCGCGCGACCTGGGTGCGCTCAATCTTGCAAGCGAAGCATTGATAATCACTTTTAAGACAGTTTCAATTTGGTTAAATGAAAAAAAACAAGGCACTTATCTCAGAAACAAATACCAAATTTGGATCTTCGTTGATAAATTGATTAAACTAATAGAAAATGTTCATACATGAAGATAATTCGACACAGTTATACAGTGAGAGAAATCTAGAAATGTGTGTTCATATTTCCATCAATAATGTCTGGGGTTCAGTCATGCCAATCTCAGGAAAGTCACATTACCTTATCCAGATTTCCCTGGTCCTGAAATTCACCCTTAAGTATAAGAACCCATTTTCCAGCTCTCCCGAGCTTCAAACATCGCCAGCTCTACCCAGGCCCAAAAGTCACTCCTATGTGTAGAATAAGCTCTTCCGGCTCTCCCGAGCCTAGAAATCACTACTAAGTGTATGATTTCCTTGTCCAGCTCTCCCCAGCCCTAAAAATCAGTACAAAGTGAAAAATTCTCCTACCCATATCTCCCTAGCCCAACATTCACTACTAAGTGCAAAATCCCCTTTTCCAGCTCTCGCCAGCACCGAACGTCACCCGTAAGTTTGACATCACCTTTGCCAGCTCTCTCCAGCCCTCAAAATCACTACGATGTGAAAAATCCTCTTTCTAGAATTCTTTAGCCCCAAAAATCACCCCTTACTGTGTAACCACCTTGTCCAGCTCTTCAGAAACCCCAAAAACAACCTCTAAGTTTAAAATCCTCATGTACATCTCTCCACAGCCCCAAAAATTACCCCTGAGTGTAAAATATCTCGTGTTCAGTTATTTCCAGCCACAAAATCAATCCTAAGGGTCAAATCCCCCTTTTTAGTTCTACCCAGCCCCAAAAATCACTCAAACAGCAAAAAAACCGACAGCTTCATCCAATCATGAACATGGGTTTCCGGACAAAAAGAGTTTCTAGTTATTTATCAAAAATAAGGCCAACTGCTTGTTAATAATTATTAGATAACTTCACATTTCTTATAAGCTTGACGTTTGCAGACTTTCTTCTATAACGATAAAGAACGATAGCTTGATCCCATCATGAAGATAGGTCTTCCGACAACAATAGTTTCAAGATATTAATCGAAAATGGGGCCATGTGCTTGTTCATAATTATTAGATGAACTTACATTTTTCTTAAATTTGAAATTTGCAGAGTTTTCTGTCTTAGCGGCAAAAAAAGATAACTTCATCCAATCATGAACATGGGTTTTCAGACAAAAGTTTCGAGATATTATTCGAAAATGAGACCATGTGCTTTTTATAAATTATTAGATAACCTTATATTTCACATAAACCAGAAGTTTTCAGAATATAATTTTTTAACTGCAAAAAATGACAGCTTCATCCAACCATGAACATGCATTTCCAGACAACAATAGTTTCAACGTATTAGTCGAAAATTGGGCCATGTGTTTTTTAATAATTATTAGATAACAATACAATTCTCATAAACCTAAGGTTTGCCGACTTTTCTTCTTCAACAGCGAGAAAGGACTCCTCCATCAATCACAAGCGCGGGTTTCCCAAAAACAACAGTTTGAAGATATCAGTCGAAAATTAGGCCATGTGCTTTTTAATAATTATTAGATAATCTTACTTTTCTTATAAACTTCAAGTTTGCACACTTTTATTTTTTAACAGGAAATACTATACGAAAGCTTCACCCAGTCATGATAACGGTTCTCCCGACAACAATAGTTTTGAGATATAATTCAAAAATTGGGTCATGTGCTTTTTATCAATTATTAGATAACCTTACATTTCTCATAAACCTGAAGTTTGCACACTTTTATTTTTTAACGGCAAATACTATACGAATCCTTCATCCAATCATGATAACCGTTCTTTAGACAACAATAGTTTCGAGATGTAATTCAAAAATTGGGTCATGTGCTTTTTATCAATTATTAGATAACCTTACATTTCTCATAAACCTAAAGTTTTCACATTTTTTTAACGGAAAAAATGACAGATTTTTTCAATCATGAATACACGTTTACCGTCAACAATGGTTTCAAGATAATAATCGAAAGTGGGACCATGTGCTTTTTATTGATGATTAGATAACCTCACATTTCTCCTAAACCTGAAGTTTTCAGATTTTTTCTTGCTGGCCATGTGCTTCTTATTAATTGAATTGTATAATTAAATCAAATATAAATTTTGTATTGCAAACAGTTTCTATTTCTCTCGATGTTTTGTCTAATGCCACCGGCCAGAAGAACCCTCGCTTAAGGATTCGAGAAGAAAATATTCTCTGGGGAGACCAAACGGATCATCTCGAGCTTTCATCCAAAGTCTTTTTGACAATTTCGATATGCAAACGCACATACGACATTTTTAGCAGCAGTCAAGCGTGACAAACGGCAGCTGCAGCTGTCAAATGAAAGAACGACGTTTCGCGTTTTCTACCCTCCACCCTTTGTCGACAGGGAATTGTCTTCTTCCGCCTTTCCATCCAGGTATCTGAAAATGTTCATGCACATTATTTCATCTCACGAGGAAGCGCAACCTTAACTATTGATCCACTGAGTCAGCCAAGTGTAATCGACAAAAGAAGCCCCCGGAAAAAGGAGCCTGAGGGAAAGAGACAAAAATTTAAATAATCTTTTTCGAAACAAGCTTTTATTAAAATATACTAAAAAGAAAGAAAAGAATTGAATCTTAACAGGGGGTGGCAATAATAATAGAATAATAATCAATATTGAACGTTATATTGATATGAGAAAAAAATAATATTTACGACCCACGCTTTTATGTTTAGTCCCCTTATGAATAAAAATGAGGGAGCTCATTTTTCTCTCAGGCTTAAGATGGTTACAGCCCTTATGTAGAAAGCACTTTTTGTCAGAGACTCGTTTTTTTCAAATTATTTTTATTTTCTTTCTTCATCTCAAATTTGATAGAATTTCGTATTGTCGACTGGATATATCCAAAATTATTCAAGCCTAGTTCTCTCTATTCCATTTTTCATCTTGTTAGGCTTTTCGGAGGGCTGATACGCCCTTCCAACTTTGACCCCACTTTGAATGTTTCCCTGTTTTTTGCTCAACTAAATGATGGATCCATTTATTTTTTTCCTAAATCTTCTTTGCCAAAGCTTATACACTCGTAGATCCATTCATAAAGCTTACTTATTCTATGGCATATTTACTTTTTAAATATGTCTTATATATATTTTTACGGTCAGGGGAAGACGCACAGTGGGGCAAAAAAAGTACTTGTGGACAAATCAATTTTTAGCCTACACTATTTATCCGATTTAAACGTTTTTTTTTTAATGAAAGCTTTAAAATTTTGAAAAGATTTGTGTCATTTTTTTTCAATCGTTTAAAAAATTTTTATCTAACAACAAAGATAACAAAATTGTTTAACATTTTCCAAGTGTCATTTCTTTTCAGCCATTCAGATTGATCAAAGAAGATCTTAAAACATTGTTACAACTATATGGTAATAATTTCCAGTTGGTGAGAATAATTTAAAAAAATTGTTATTGAGTTATAGACAAATTAATAAAGAAAACTCATTTTTTGGAATTGGCAATGTTAAGCTCATCAAAATTAATAGATTTTGTATAAAATGTGAGAGGAATGAATGATCTATTACCATTTATTAAGAATAGATGCTAGTGATGTCTTTCCGATAATTTTCTTCTATAATACTTTGCAAATTGACAACTGTTCATTATTTGAACAATTTTCCTAAACAAATTCACAGTTTGGCGATTTTTCAATGAATCGGCTCAATTTTTGTTTGAGGAATCAACTAGGCATGTCTTTCCGATGATTCTCTACTATAATACTTTGCAAGTTGACAATTCTTAATTATTTAAACAATTTTCCTAAACAAATTCACAGATTGGCGATTTTTCAAGAAATAGGCTCATTTTTCGTTTACGGAATCAACAAGGGATGTCTTCCCGACGACTCTCTATTATAGTACTTTGAAAATTGACAATTCTCCATTATTTAAACAATTTTCCAAAACAAATTCACAGTTTGACGAATTTTCAATGAATAAGCTCAATTTTTGTTTACGGAATCAACTAGAGATGTCTTTCCGATGACTTTCTACTATAATACTTTGCAAATAGACAATTATTCATTATTTAAACAATTTTCCTAAGCAAATTCACAGTTTGGCGATTTTTCAATGAATAGGCTCATTTTTTATTAACAATCAACT
>CAKNYM010053026.1:183010-200162 GCA_932195095.1 Andricus curvator
TCTTCATTATTTAAACAATTTTCCTAAACAAATTCACATTTTGGCGATTTTCCAATGACTAAGCTCAATTTTCGTTTACGGAATCAACGAGGGATGTCTTTCCGATGACTTTCTACTATGATTCTTTGCAAATTGACAAATTGACAATTATGCATTATTTAAACAATTTTCCTAAACAAATTCTAATTTTGATATTTTAAGTAATTTTGGTACACTAAATTTTCTAATTTTGAATGTCATTAAACTTTGACCCATCCAATTTTTCTATGGAAAAACACATTATCTCCTATTTTTTCTTTCTTAAGGCCGTGTGACGAGCGGGTCACGTGACACTTACACTTACCGACATTATTTTTATTTCCTAACTTGTTTTCACACGAATAGTCACATCGAGTTGGAAATTTGGGATAATAGATGAGAAGCACTAAGAAAGGTAGCTCTGTTCCCAAATTTTAATAATCGTGAAAAAATAAAAAATAAATATTATTTACAAAAAAGACTTTTTTCATAATTATAAAAATTCAGGACCAGACCCACCTTTCTTAGTTCTTCTTATTTAGTATCCCAAATTTCCAACTCGATGTGGCGCTTCGTGTGAAAATAAGTTAGGAAATACAAAAAGTGCCGGTAAGATAGGAATCTGGTCACGTGACCCACTCATCACATGGCCTTAAGTTTAACAAATTATCACATTGCTTTAAAATGTCTTGCCGGAGTTCAAAAAAATCTCAACGGAAAACAACGAAAATTAGAAGTTAATTTTTTTGAAATATATATAAATTGAGGGTATGTGGTTTTTAGAAAAATAATATTCATTTTTAAACAGGCACCGTAGCATTTATATATATTTTTGAAATAAGAGCTGAGGATGTTACTCTGTATCAGTTTTCACCATAATTAATCAAATGAAAAATGATTACCTGTTTTTAAAGTCTGGTCCTAATTATTTATGCATAAAAATTATTAAATCCATATTGAACCATTATTTTCAGCAATAAAGATTGATATGGAATCTGATGCGTTTTCATCTGTAACAATAACTTTTTATTCCCATTCACTAAAAAAATTAACTTTTTTGCGCTCTCCTAGAGTGGAAACTTTATCATCTTTTTACAACTCTTCAGTAATGGTTACTGCTTTTAACTGTGAGGCATTCAAGCCTTTGCAAGAAAACATTTCATTCTCAATTCTACGCCAGCGTGTGATAACGTTTGACAAAAAAAAAATGCTTCGTGCAACCTCGATAAAACGCCATGTGTAAAGAACTGCTCTCCTTTAGAGGCTTATTCCGCAAAAGGTGAGAGAATGAGAAACGGGTACTGAAAAAGGGAGGAGAATGAGAGGTTCCTGAGGCTTAAGATCGACACGTGACTAGATTTTTTAGGATCTTCTAAAGCCAGATCGACTTTTGGTCCTGATACTCTGCACACTCAACTGCTTAAAGCTTTATGGTTTTCATTTTGTCCTTACACTCTGTGATAGGGTGAATAGATGCCACTTTCATTGAAAATTTACTTGCAAGGAAACCTTTCGAGGTGTTACCCTGCAATTTTCTCGCAAGGACCCCGTACACTTTACATTAAAATCCGGCCCCCGTCAAATTGGCTGAAATTGCAATATGATACAGTTCAAAGCCTCCTGATCCAAAAATCATAATGGGCACCAGTCCAAAAAATCAAAAATTTTCGAAATAGGTGGGGTTGAACGCAAAAAATAGGACCACAAGCGAATCTAATGTCCCCCTTGAAACTTAAAGATGAGGTGAAGATTTTTCAATAAAATGTGATCAGCACAATCACACATGACACACATGACATGACACATGAAATGAGATACGATATGACACATGAAATGCCACATGAAATGAGATACGACATGACATGACACATGGCTTGATACATGACTTGACACATGACTTGACACATGACTTGACGCATGACTTGACGCATGACTTGACGCATGACATGACACATGGCATGACACATGACACGACACATGACACGACACATGACACGACACATGACACGACACATGACACGACACATGACACGACACATGCCACGATACATGGCACGACACATGGCACGACACATGACATGACCCATGACATGGCATGAGATGACACGACACATGACACGACACATTACACGAGACATGAAACGACACATGACACGACACATGTAACGACACATGTCACGACACATGCCGCGACACATGACACGACACATGACACGACACATGCCACGACACATGCCGCGACACATGACACGGCACATGATACGACATATGCCACGACACATGACACGACACATGGCACGACACATGACACGACACGACATGACACATGACATGGCATGAGATGACATGAGATGGCATGATATGAAATGACATGATATGACACATGACATGTCACATGGCATTTCACATGACATGGCATGTCACATGACATGACATGACATGACACATGACATGACAGATCACATGACACATGACATGGCATGAAATGAAATTACATGACATGAAACATGAGATAACATGACATGACGTGACATGAAGTGAAATGACACATGACACGACACATGCCACGACACATGATACATGACATGACTCATGACACATGACATGGCATGAGTTGGCATGATATGAAATGACATGACATGACGTGACATGAAGTGAAATGACACGTGAGATGAACCATGACATGACACACGAAATGACATGGCAGGACATGACACATGATATGGTATGATATGAAATGATATAAAATGACATGATACATAAGATGACATGATCTGTCATGACACGAGATGGCGTGAAATGACATGACGTGAAATTACATGACATGGCGTGTCATGTCATGTGTCATTTCATGTTTCATGTCATGTATAATGTAGTGTGTTATGTCATGTATCATGTAGAGTGTCATGTCATGTGTCACGTCGTGTGTCACGTCATGTGTCATGTCATGTGTCACGTCATGTGTCACTTCATGTATCACGCCATATGTCATGTCCTTTGTCATGTCGTGTATCATGTCGTATCTCATTTCATGTGTCATCTCATGTGCCATGTCATGTGTGATTTTTTGGACTGGTGCCCATTATGATTTTTTTATTAGGAGGCTTTGAACTATATCATATTGCTATTTCAGCCAATTTGACCGTAACCGGATTTTAATGTAAAGTGTGCGGGGTCCTTTATATATGTTGTAGGATATCAAAAACTAAGCGAAACGTGGTTTTTTTATCTGTGGAAAAACATTCATACCCAAAAATGAGTTTTTTAATTTTAACGTAAACCAATCAATTATTTTCTTTCAAATCAATTGCATTGGATTTCACTTTGAATTTCGAATATGTGCAGGTTACTGTGACCATTGTCGGACGCTACCCCTATGTTTAAGGGAACAAAAACTAATTTTTTTTTTAAATTCTTTGTTATAAAAATTGACATTTTTATTAAATCTGCGAAAAAACTATACTGTTATAAAGTTAAGAGGAAATTTATATTGACGTATTTCAGCATTTTTGTGAAAAGAATCTTTGATGGGTAAACTACATCTCTATTCTATTTATTAAATTATTATTCACAAAAAAAACAATTCCAGTAATTAAATATTCTGATCGAAGTGCAAAAAAAGTGCATTCATGTTGGATGAACTCTATTTTACCTCCTTCTCTATAAAACTATTTTCCCAATTTTCTTTATGTATGGAAAGTATATATTATCATAGACACCAACTAAAAAGTTTTTAGGGCTAGCTACCCCCATTAATTTTTTAAAAATTGTTTTGGCGAAACAAGTCAACTTTATTTCTGTCCCAAGTGCAAAATATATATTTTTTAATTTTTTCTCTTATGAATTTAGCAATTTTCAGCACATTTAAAAATATATAAGGGTGGTTTACCCCCACGTAATTTTTTTCTTCATGTTGGATGGATTCTATTTTACTTTTTTCGTTATAAAACTAATTTACCAATTTGTTTGTATATGGAAAGTATATATCACCATAGACACAAAATAAAAAGTGTTTAGAGGTAGCTACCCCCACTGATTTTTTTTTTTGAAAAAAAGTCTACTTTATTTTTGTCTCAAGTGCAAAATATATATTTTTAAAAATTTTCCTCCTGTGTCGCTTATTTTTTCGAGTACTAAAAGATATATCAGGGAGAATCAAATCGTCGAGGGACGCCTGGAGTACCTTCCTTGTAAGACGCTAGATTTGTGAAGGCTTTTAATACATCATCAGATGAGAAAGTATGAGCTGGCGAAACTGTGCTTGTATCATTGGATTTTTAGTTCTCTTTGGCAGACGACGCTTATTATGACGTTTCTTCATGATATTTTTTATTTCAACAGTTATCCAAGAAGCTGAATTTTTGTGATTATATGCAACATGCTAAGGCGCAAACTGATTGAGCAATGAAATTAAGCAAGAACACAAAAGATTTAATTTACTATTATTGTCTTCAATTTTTAAGATTTTTCCACAGTTGTAGGTCATTAAATGCCCCTGATACTTACCCACATTCACATATGCAATATTCTTTATTTGAGTTTGATCACGGTTTTTGGATTGAGTACATGCAATTGGATTCTCTATTGTCCCGCATAATTCCACTTATTACACTGATCATTCCAGTTCCCGAATAGATTTAATGATAGTAAACGATCTTGACAAGCTGAATTCTTCAGGCCAACATGGGTCTGTGGCATGTCACATCAGCGGCATGTCACATTTGCAGCATGTCGCATCTGCGGCATGTCTCATCTGCAGCATGTTACATCTGCGGCATCGCTACCTAGCGGCTTCTCTCCTGTGCGGCATTTCTCACAGTGAAGTTGACATTTTCGCGGCATCTCTCACCAGTGGCAAGTCTCCCAGTGGCATCTCTCCCCTCCAAAAAATTTTGTAAGTCCAAATGAAAGTGGCAAAACGGCGGCAAGTCTCCCAGGACGTATTGCCACATCTGCGGCATCTCCTACCCGCGGCAAGTCTCCCCAGTGGCATCTCTCATCCAGGAAAAATGGTCAAGTGCACATCAAAGTGGCAAAACTGCGGCAAGTCTCCCAGGACTAATTGTCACATCTGTGGCATCTCTCACCCACGGCAAGACTCCCCAGCGGTATCCCTCATACGGGAATAATTTTCAAGTTCACATCAAAGTGGCAAAACTGCGGCAAGTCTCACAGTACTAATTGTCACATCTGCGAAAGGTCTCCCAGGATGAATGATCACATCTGCGGCATATCTCACTAGCGGTAAGTCTCCCCAGCGGCATCTTTTACCCAATACAATTTTCTATATAGTTCTAAAGATGGCAAAATTTCGGCAAGTCTCCGCAGCGGAATCTCTCGTCCAAGAAAATATTCTAAGTAGTTTTGAAGATGAGCAAACTGCGGCAAGTCGCCCCATGTTGGTCTGAAGAATTCAGCTTGTCAAGATCGTCTACTATCATTAAATATATTCAAAACTGGAATGAGCAGTGCAATAAGTGGAATTATGCGGGACAATAGATATTCCAATTGCATGTACCAACGACGTTAAATATTAAGTTCGATTACCAGTCGCATTTACATTAATATTAAAATTCCCTGCAAGAAAAATATTATTTAAGTTAGGTGCATTGCTAATTATGACAATAGCAAAAATTGTTGATCTTTTTACCTTTCCGAAGCATGTCATGTGTCCCAAATGGGTGAAGTGGGTTAAAATCTGCAAATAAATGTATTATTCGAGCACCATGCACAAGTGGATAATGCGGAGCAGACAGACATCTAAATGGAAAAATGTCGAAATCTTGATTACTGTACTCACGAAATATAACCGTGAATTTTTTTTTCAACTGTAAATGAACACAGATATCTGATTTTACTGAAATCGTGCGTTAGTTTGCTAGACAATTATTTCTCATATGCAAACAGATAAAATTAATATTTCGCGCCGCATTGCCCAACTGGTAGGGTAAATTGAAGCACGCGGACTTTTTTGAAAGACTCAATACTGAAGTATTTTCATTGATATAGATTAGAATTTTTCCTGTGAATAAAGCTATTGATCAACGTGATATATATTTCGCCATTACATTATCATTTATATTTTTCTTTCTATCGATTGCTAAATGTTATGCGCGCCGCATTACCCGTTTCTTCCCTACACACTGAGGTAGCTTTGGACAAGCTCTGCTCGAGTCAAAACTTCGCCATGTTATAATACGCCCTGATGGAATTACTGGATTATCCTACGGTCCATAGACTACCTCTTGAGTCGTGTGCTCTAACCAGAGAAGTGTCGTAATTGCCTTAAGGCAAATACGGTAGTTGCTTTAAACTAGCCGGTTTAACTAAACACTGGCAATAAAGCCAATTTGCGAGTCACTTAATGGTCTGGTGGTAAATCAGAATTAGAATTTCCAATCCCGTCGCAAAAAAAAAAAATAATAAATAGTTGTTCGGGTAAAATCGTTAGGTGTAATCTCGGCATACGAACAAATAAAGATAAGGGTAAAGTAAAAGGAAACTAATTTTTAATGTCACCCTTATCAGTCTTCATTTTTTTGTTTAGAAACAGGAATGATTTTATTTAGTTTTATTCCATGACCTGGAGTACACTGGCTGATTATTTCATTGACAAATCTTGAAAACTGACAAGCTGAGCACGAGTTGAAGTGAGAGAAATAAAAATTTATTTTTCCTAAACACACCGTCTGTTTGCCTTAATTGTGGCATTTATGTTTTCACCTTTTCCTATTTTAAGAAAATTTATCTTCCGTTTTCGAGGGAATGCAAGTGAGAAAACCGGTATATACCAAGAATTCAATTATAAGTCACGTATTCTTTGTACTTATTCATCACAGAGAGTGAGTAGCTCGTCGTTAAAAAAACTGTAAAGCATCATGCAATTTACGCGTCCTGCCATCTAAACTTATTTCTTCCGCTTCGTTTTACACCTCTAGCGCTATAAAGTGAATTGAACGAGTTTGAAACAGCCCGAGCTTTTCTCTATGTAAACACTGTTGTATGGTATGTAGGTTCTACATAAATGTTTCACGCCTTCCATACTCACCCTTTCCTTAATTGCTTTGTGGACTCAAGCATAATGCGCCTGAGCAAATGAAATTTATGTAAATATTGAACGATCTTATAAAGGCATGAGAATAATGCGAATAGTTCAGAGACTAAAGCTATAAAAAATATTTAATTTATTACTATCAGTAATGAACTATGAAAGCTTGTAATAGAACCTAAACCTTAATCATGCTTGTGAAGAATTTTTAATATTGAATACTAAATGGAGCAATTTCTCTAGCAGGGAAATTATTATGCTTTTTTTCTTCTCTATTTTTACTTCTGATTCCGCTTAGTCGTAAAAGTTGCTTGGGAGCCTGAACGGCGCCGACGGTTGCTTAAGAGGGTAAGTGAATGTTGCTATTAAATTTCGCTTCGGCTCGAAGCTTGAATAAGGAAATTTCTATTTTGTGTAGTCGCTGAAATAGCAGAGTGTACTTATAACAGCTTCTTCGAAGCAGGAAAAGCTGCTCGCATCTAAAGAGGTGAGGCAGGAGAGAAGAGAGAATTGTGTCTTTATCGAGTCTAAAGAAATACTCTGAGAAGGGCGAGCTTGTCGCGCTATACATAAATCAATTCTTCTCCTGAAGGAAATAACTCACTTCTGACACTTGTTGCATTCTTTGACTTCACGTTAGAGAAATAAAAGAGTTTCGAAAATAAAAAGTCTAATAAACTCGAGGGCGAGATTTATCCTGTGACAGGTTCGAGAGTGAGTAATCGCAGTTACGAATGTCTCTGACTCTGTGAATATATTGACTCTAGGAACCTCGATTTCCATCTTCAAACACCATATAGTTCGCGGAGTAGTCCAATCACAACTCAAACGCTGAACAAACTGAGCAGAGGTACAAGCTCCAGTCGAGTAACAATGACGTGCTGAGATGAAGGTTCGGTAAGCATATGCGGATACTTTTGGTCGATAAACACTCGAGCGATCCACAAATACTTCAATGAATGTTGGTTCATTGAACGTCGAGGACATGTTTATGTATCGCGTTGGAATAACTCACGCACGATAAGCTGCTAATCGATTATGCGCTCACAAGGGAATCCTCTGTCAGAAAGGGACGATCTACCCCAATTAGCTAAGATCAAAATTTCGCATCATACTTCGTACAGCAAAATTAACCTCACTAGATTTTTTGGTCCAATTGATAATCCATCATTACTCTCACCCCCTTCCACAAACTATACTCCCTACCGCCCACCTCTAGCAATCATTTCATTCCCTCCGTCCCTTCAACTGTTCATCTGACCCTTCCTCCCTCATGACGACTTTTTAGTACACCTTAGAATATCTTCCTAACCCTTATATTCTATTTTTGTGTCGCCTTAACCAAACACCTTTCTCTCAACCACCTTTTCTGACCCCCTTCATTCTATAATTTTCTTCACCTTTCTTCTCTACTCACCCCCTTTCATAGCAGTCTTTCCTTCTGGAAACTCTTTTCCTTACGCCTCCACGCCTTTTACCTACGCATCACCTTAAGACTCGTCAGCTCCCACCAACTCTTTGTCTTTCTCTGACCATCCGCAAACTCTCTTCTCCTGCCCCTTCACCTCTTCCTTATACACCCTTCCTCTATTCCACTCTCCTATTTTCTACACTTTACCCTTCCTTAATAACCTCTTCCTCCTCCCTTTTTTAAACACTTATCTTTCCCACCTCTCCCCTCATGTCACACCCCTTCATTTCACCAGTTTCGATTTCCGTATTTCATCTACACCTTAATCACCCCTCTTTTTGTAACCATACAAACCAATGCTTTTCCTAACTCAACCCTTTCTTTCTCCTACTCTTTCCCAATTCCATGTTACCGTTTGCTTCTTTGGTATTCTTCTTCCTTTCTTCTTCTTCTGCTACCTTTCCTCTTCTGATGTCCTGTGCTATTCGTCCTATCTCTTCCCACACCCTCTCTGTTTTCCCAATTTTCCTAAAAGACGTCAAAATTAGGACAACTACATTTTTCGATCCAGTTTATACTAAAAAATGTCTACTAAATTTCAAACTATACCCTCTACAGCCTACCTCTAGCAATTATCTCTTCTCTTCTGTCTCTTTACCTCTTCACTTTACACATCTTCGCTTATGTTGCCTCTCTGGTACGCCTTAGCCCCTCTCTCCCCTTATATTCTTTTCTTCCTTAATTCGACCGCTCACCTTTCTTTCGACCAATTTTTTTACCACTTTCGTTCTATAACACTTTTCACCTTTCCTTTTCTCCCTGTCCCCTTCTCCCTTTTTCAAAGCTGTCTTTTCATACTCTTCCATTCCATTTCCGTCATACCTTCATACATGTCACCTGAGCATCATCCTGACACTCGTCTTGTCCCCTTATGTTCCTTTTCCTTCTGTTACCGTCCACTTCCTCTATTCACTTATCTCTTCACATTTTTCATGTATACTTTCCACTTCCCCCTCTCACTCCCCTCTCCTATACACTGCAAACTTCAATAAACACGACTTTCTCCTCTCTTAATTTTCCATACTTCCTCCTCCATTCTTCATCTTCTCAACTTCTTCTTTTTATCCACATGTCACATTTTCTTCTACTCCTTACGATTTTTGAGTGACACTTCCCATCTTCCATCTACACCTCCACCTGCATTGATCACGAATTTCTCCTCTCTTCCTTTTCTATACTTCCTCTTCCATTCTTCATCTCCGCAACTTCTTCCCCTTATCAAAATATCACATTTTCCCCTACTCCTTATGATTTCAAAGTGACACTTCCCCTCTTTTATCTACACCTGCACCTACCCTCTTCTCATAACCCTCCAACCCGCTATTATTCCTATCTCTCTCCTTCCATGTCATAAGCGCCAAAGTTTATATTTCCAAAATGTGTAACTGCTAATATTTTAACACGCAAAAAGGGCATTCGCGCCAATATTTGAAATTCAGAAATGGTATAAGCACCAAAGATTTAAATTCGAAAAAGGAATAAGCGCCAAAATATGACACGTCAAAAGGGCGTAAGTGCCAAAGTTTGGCACATCAAAAGGACATAAGCAAAAAAGTTTGGAATTCTTAAAATGACACAAGTGCTAAATCTTGAAATTCCGAAGGAGCATAAGTCCCAAAATTGGAAATACCAAGAATGCATTAGATCCAAAGTCCGGCATTCCAAAAGGTCACAAGTGCCTAGAATTGGCACCCCAAAAGGGCAAAAGTGCTCATTCAAATCCCCCTATCACGAAACCCCCTGTTAAGTGAAATAGATAAATAAAAGTAAAATATTTTAAATACTTTATTTAAATAGGATACGAAAACCTTTTTGTATGCGCACTTTGACTAATTTTTTTTACTAATTTCGTCCACACGAAATAAGATATTGATTTGAAACATGCGTTGTTTTACAAGATTCTCCGCTAGAGGCCAGCACGTTACGAGTAGTTTTCCTATTACCGAGTTTTTTCCCCTTTTTTTCTGTTTGAAAGAATTACGCCAATTCGCTTTGAAACATGTTGGGTAAAGAGTTTAGTAGTACCCCCCCCCCCATTCTGACAAAAAAGTAATAAAAGAGCAAAACAAAACGAATTTTTGCGAAGTTTGGCACGTTTTGCTTTTATTTTACATTCTTTACTTCTTTTAACTATTTTTTGCTTTTTCTACTTACCTTTTACACCTACATAATGTATCATATTTCACGTATATTTCATTCTCCTATGCACAACAGGGAGGTTTTTAGAAACTTTCAAAGTTAAGAGCGGGTGAAAATAAGAAATTTTTCAATGGTTATTTTGACTAGCAATACTGATCGACAAATTTCAAATATATTATTCAAATATATTGCTTAACTTTGTACACCATTCATGATCTATCATTAGCGCCCTTTCAAAGTTCTCTTTAATTTTCTCAAAATAAGATTTTCGGTACAAACTTCCCTCTGTGAGTAAGTCAATTTATTTAATGCCTGTGAAAAAGTAAAGTGCTCATAAAGCTAGCACCAATAAAATTACATCCACTATTGAATACACCCATAGTACTGATGATCTAGCGTTTTCACAACTCTTCAAAGATGCAGCATGAGAAGGTAAAAATTCTAATATTCCCTCCGGTTGCTACCATCATTTTATGCCTCATGTTTCAAGTTTTTTTCATTTCTTCATCACCTGCGACAAAAAATTTTTAATTGCACTGCACGAAAGATCCGGCTCGAAGGACCCAAATGATATTACTTTTTTTTAAATCATAAAAGATACTAACCGCGAACTTTATTTTTTTTTTAGTATTTCGCAGCGATATTTACACTCATTTTCTGTGATTATTTATTATAAACAGAATTCATTCTTAGATTTCTGTATTTTGATTTGCTTTTATAATAAAATTATCAAAGGGTTAAAAAGTGACCTTACACTGAAAACTTATTATTACATTAACGACCTTATTCCCAACTACATGCCAAATGCAATAAATAGTTGTATTGATTTATTTTGACATGCGATAACTTCCATTAGAAAGTGGATTAGGTGTAGTAGCAGTAGTCGAGTTAGTAGTATGTTCTGCTTTGGTGGAGAAGGGATTAAGGTTGATACAGCTTCGTTAATTTAGTCTCTGTCTAGAATACTGGAAGGTGGTAAAGCATTCCAAGCTCAGCAAGAAGTGTCTTGCGACGTGAAGGCTCTTTGTTTCGGTAATCTCGACGGTAACCCACAGATAAAGTCTGGAGGACTTCTCAGTTAAGCTACTTCACTACTTGGGAACATTATGTCAAGGGACGACAGCCAATGCAATTCTAGAACTTACTTTCTCGTGTAAAATCTCTTAACTTTCTTTTCCCCAAATCTTCTTTAAAATGGGAAGGCAGAGGGAAAAGAGGTAAATTATCTCATAAGCATTTTCATTAGAAGATGATCCAGTATTTCGCAAAAAGGCTTATCCAGCGATTTTTGAAAAACGATTTTCCAGCATCCATTCAGAAAAAAAATGATCCAGCGTTTTGCCAAAATGATGATCCAGCCTTCTTCAAAAAAGATGATTCAACTTTCTTTAAAAAAATAAGATACGGCATCTTTTTAAACAAAATTAAATAAGCGGTTTTGCAAAAAAGAATTATCCAGTTATCTTTCAAAGAATATGATCTAGAATATTTTTGAAAAATATGATCCAGCGTTTTTTTTAAAGGTGATCCAGAATTTTTTTTTTGAATTGATTCAACATCTTTTTAAAAATATGATTCAGCATTTTTTTTTAAATATAATTCAGCATTTTTTTCAGAAAGTGATTCAACGTTTTGTCAGAAAAGATGGCCCAGCATCTTTTCAAGATAGAAAATTCAGCATTTATAAAAATATATGATCCAACATAATTTGAAAAAATATGACACAGCATCTTTCCATAGAAAATGATCCAGCGCTTTTTGAAAAAGATGATCCAGCTATCTTTCAAAAAAGATGATCCAGCATATTTTGAAGAAAGATGATCAAGCATTTTTTTAGAGGATGATCCAGCATGTTTTCAAGAAAGGTGATCCAACATTTTTCCAAAAAAAGATGATCCAATATTTTTTTAATGAAAATCATCCAGAGTTTGAAATAAAATGATCAAACTTCTTTCCAAGACAGATGATCGAGCTTTTTTGAAAAAAAGATGATCGAGCACTTTGGAAAAGAATATGATACAGCATTTCATTGAAGTAGGCGATGCAGAATTATTTAAAGCGATTATCCAAAATCTTTTTAAAAAATATGTTATAGCGTTTTCTCAAAAAGGTAATCCAGCGTTTTTGTCAGCATCTTTTCAAGATAGATGATCCAGCATTTTTTCCAAGAAGATTATATATCTCTCTTAACAAAAAATTCTAGCACCTTTTCCAAGCTGATCATGCAGCGTTTTTTCAAAGAGAGATGATCCGACATCTTTTTTAACAAAATAAAACAGCGTTTTTTTAAAAAAAAGATGATCCAGCACTTTTTTTTTTAAATATGATCAAACTGACTTTCAAAGAAGATTATCTAGCGTTTTTTTTTTACAGAAAATTATCCAACATCTTTTGAAGATAGATTATCCAGCATTGAAAAAAGGTGGTCAGGGACTGTTTCAAAAAAGATCATACAGAATCTTTTCATAAAGATGATCCAGCATCTTTTCAGCTAGGATGATCCATCTTGGATCAAAAGAGATGGTCCAGCGTTTATTCACACAAGATTATCTAGCATTTTTCAAAAATATAATCTAGCTATCTTTCAAAAAAGATAATCCAGCATATTTTAAAGAAAGATGATTAAGCATTTTTTTAGAAGATGATCCAGCACTTTTTCAAGAAGGGTGATCCAACGTTTTTTCAAAAAAGGATGATCCAATATTTTTTCAATGAAAATCATCCAGAGTTTAAAACAAAATGATCAAACTTCTTTTCAAGAAAGATCATCTAGCTTTTTTGAAAAATAGATGATCCAGCACTTTGGAAAAGAATATGATACAGAATTTCTTTGAAGAAGGTGATCCAGCGTTTTTTAAGAGATTATGCAAAATCTTTAAAAAAAATATGATATTGTTTTTTCAAAAAGGTAATCCAGCGTTTTTTGCATGCATCTTTTCAAGGTAGATGATCCAACATTTCTTCGAAGAAGATTATATATCTTTCTTAAAAAAAAAAATCTAGCAAATTTTCCAAGCAGATGACGCAGCGCTTCTTCAGAGATGATCCAGCATATTTTTAAACAAAATTATGGAGCGTTTTTGCAAAAAGTGATGATCCAGCTATCTTTTAAAAAAAATGATCTAGCATCTTTTACAAAAATATGATACAGCGTTTTTTTAAAGGTGATCCAGGATTTTTTTAATTGATTCAACATCTTTTTAAAAATATGATTTAGCATTTTTTTAAAGTATGATTCAGCATTTTTTCAAAAAAGTGATTCTAAGTTTTGTCAGAAAAGATGATCCAGCATCTTTTCGAAATAGAAGATTCAGCATTTATAAAAAAATATGATCCAACATCCTTTCAAAAAAGATGATACAGCATCTTTTCGTAGAAAGTGATGCAGCGCTTTTTCAAAAAGATGATCCAGTATCTTTCCAAAATATATGATGAAACATTTTTTTTTAATATATAATAGAGCTTCGTTTCAAGAAATATGATCCACCACATGTTGAAGAAAGATGATCAAGCACTTTGAAAAAAGAGATGATTCAGCACATTTTCAGAAGGATGTTCTAGCATTTTTTTTAAAGAAATGATTAGGCGTTTCTTCAAAAATATAATCCACAATCTTTTTAAAATATATCTTACAGCATTTCTTCAAAATAGATTATCCAGCTATCTTTCAAAAAAGATGATCCAGTATTTTTTCAATGAAAATCATGCAGAGTTTAAAACCAAATGATGAAACTTCTTTTGAAGATAGGTGATCTAGCTTTTTTGAAAAAATATGATCCAGCACTTCGGCAAAGAATATGACACAGCATTTCTTTGAAGAAGATGATCTAACGTCTTTTAAAGAGATTATCCAAAATCTTTTCAAAAAATATGATATAGCGTTTTTTTCAAAATGGTAATCCAGCGTTTTTTTCCAGCATCTTTTCAAGATGGATGATCCAGCATTTCTTCGAAGAACATTTTATCTTTCTTTAAAAAAAAATTCTATCACCTTTTCCAAGTTGATGATGCAGCGTTTTTTCAAAGAGAGATGAGCCAACAAGTTTTTTAAGAAAATGAACCTGAGTTTTTTCTCAAAAAAGATGATCCAGCACTTTTTTTTAAATATGATCCAACTGACTTTCAAAGAAGATGATCTAGCGTTTTTTTACAGAAAATTATCCAACATCTTTTGAAGTTAGATTATCCAGCGTTGAAAAAAGGTGGTCAGGGACTGTTTCAAAAAAGATGATCCAGAATCTTTTCATAAAGATGATCCAGCATCTTTTCAGCAAAGAAGATCCATCTTGGATGAAAACAGATGGTCCAGCATTTTTTTCAAAAAATATGATCTAACCTTCTTCCAAAAAGATGAACTACTACCTTTTCCAAGATCTAATATATTTTCGAAGAAGGTGATCCAGAGTTTTTCCAAAGAGATGATTCAGCATATTCAAAAAAGAGGATGCAGCACTTTTTCAAAAAAAATGATCCAGTATCGTTTTAAGATAGAAGATACAGCATTTATTAAAAAAATATAAGCCAGCATTTGAAAAAAATCCATCTTCGTTTAAAAAAAGGTGATCTGCATATTTTTAAAACAGTTGATCCAGCGTTTGATGAGAATACAATGTACTATCAATTTACCCCCCCCCCCCCTCTTCGTAAACAGCACCCCGGAATTTCATGTTATCGCATAAAGCGAATAACTTTGGTGTTTTTAAAAAGGTCTTGGAGAGTTAAATTCAAATTTGACTCCCACCCACCCTCTAGACGGAATTCGAACTGAGATATTGAAATTCTTGAAACTGCGATACATTTGAGGATTTTACATTAAAAAAAGATTGAAAAGCAGAAAATTAAAAAGAAATTTTTAATTAATTTTTTAAGAAACAAGCTTTCATCAAAATATAGTAAAAAGAATCTAAATAATTCACTCTGAAAAGGGGCGCTTTTATTTTTAGTCACATTCTTCTTATTATATTATTATTGCAACCCCCCTTTTAAAGTCAATTATTTTTCTTCTTTTTACTATATTTTAATAAAAGCTTGTTTGAATTTTTTTCAAAATATATGATTCATTATTTTTAAAACACGAGCCAGCATCTTTTAAGAAAAGGTAATCCAGAATTTTTCTAAATCGTCTTCTTAATTTTATACGCCAAGATTTTGCCAAATCTGTTCTCGATAAAGTAGATAATCTGTTTTAGCTTTTATCAACTGAATCCTTGAATCTGAAGCATATTCAAGTTTCTGCGAATAATTAAAAAATGAAATTACTGATTAAAAAAGTTAGAAAATCCCTAAGTGAAATTGAGAAATAAATTAAAGCATGTATTGCACAAGTTTATTAAGTTCAGCGGCCATGTGCAGAGTTAAGTTCCTTCTCTTTACTTTCTTCTTGAAGGTAATGAAATTCCTAAGTTTACCGACGAAAGCATAACCCTGGGGACAAAGAGCCTTAAATTTGATCATCTGGAAATTCACTGATCTTACGTCTTGCCAACTTTTTCAGCAACTCGGATCAATCGACATTTCCAAGACTTTTTCTCGTAATCTCAAGTTTGTATCTGAAAGTACATGCTCTTATCCTGGAATAACTAAAAAAAATGTCTTACCCAATCTCCAAAAAAGTCACTCAACATTTAGTTTGCTTTAGAGTCGGTTTTCATTAGATTAAACCATGTTTGCGAATAAAGTCGTTTTTTCCGATTTAGTCATTTCTTTCAATTGAAAAAAACACGTTTTTAAGACATAGCGTGCTATCTGCAGGTACTTAGTATTTCTTAGGTTTTATGGGGGTTTAAGATATCGACGTGAGCTTTCAAGACAAACTACCTGGACATTCTTTCTCGAGAAAGCTCAGATACGTGCGGTTGAGCACGTGTGAAGTATGGTGAGTGGAAAGAGGAAAGGTGAAAATGCAAATGCACGAACAACTTTCCGCTCCTTTACGTGCAAGTGATGTTCTTGACAGACTACTAAACGATCGATATTTCTCAATTAATGGAAATAAATTGGATTATTTAATTCTTCACGTTTTGAGGGTACTTTTTTCTAATGAGGGGAAGTGAGGAGAAATAAGGTGAGGGGAAATGAGAGGAGGGAAGAAGGGAAAATTAGGGCATGGAAAGTAGGGGAGCTGAGGAGAAATGAGGGGTGGGGTATAAGGGAAATGAGGGGAGGAGATATTATGGTAGAGTAAGTAAGGGTAAGTAAGAGAAGAGGTAGTAAGGTAGGTGTGGAGAAGTGAGGGTTGGGGAAGTGATGTGAAGTTACGCCGGTAGGGAGATTTATATGAAATTAAGGAAAATAAAGGTTGTGCGAGGGAGCAGAAAAGTGCGGTGGGTAAGTAGATGAAGGTAAGTAAAGAAGGGAAGAGGAAATAGGATAAGAAAAGGAATTGTGGGCGGGGAAGTGAGAGAAAATGAGAGGAAATGGGGGATGGGGAACTTGGGGAAGTGATGAGAAATGTGGGTTGCGGAAGTAGGGAAAGT